>BLSH010300899.1:28205-47450 GCA_018402905.1 Glandirana rugosa | reverse complement strand
CTTTTCTCCAACATCAGTGCCTGACCTTACAAAAGCGCTTCTTAAAGAATGGTCAAACATTCCCATAGACACACTTCTAAACCTTGTGGACAGCCTTCCCAGAAGAGTTGAAGCTGTCATAGCTGCAAAGGGTGGTCAAACTTAGTATTGAACCCTATGGACTAAGACTAGGATGCCATTAAATTTCATATGTTAAAGTTCATATGTGTGGAAAGGCAGGCATCCCAATACTTTTGGTAATCTAGTGTATATCACTGTAAATTTATATACCAATTTTTTACATGCTTTAACTTTTTATTTCTTTTATGTAAGGTCTGGAACTGGTCAGTAGAAACCATACAATTAACCAGCAATAGATTACTGAAGCAGTGATCTACTGCTGCAGGGAGAGGCTGGACAAAGCTGCAACAGCTCTGTCTGAGCCTCTACAGAAGTGTTGCTCGAACGGTTCAGCTCGAGCATGAATTCGGGCCGAACATTGGCTGTTCCCCCGTTCAGCAAACATCTGAATTGGTGGGGCGTTCTATCGTTTATTCGGCCTGCTGAACTACCACAATGCACAGCGCATTGGAAGCCCTGATTGGCTGAAGCAGTGAAAGCTTTGCCCAATTAGGGCACATAGCACTGTCAGAGCCATGATTGGACATTGTCATGATGACTCTATCCGCCTGATTTGTGACTTGCCTACCAGGTGGAACTCAACTTTTTTCCTTAAGCCAATGGCTGTTGATAAAGAATGCATGCAGTGTACTGTCACCATTTGAAGAGGCCACAAGGATGGTGAGTGTGACAATGCATGCATCAGTGACACAATCCCTGTTGTATTCCTGCTGGAGCAGACTCAGCGTGGCATTATGGACAGGGCACTCGAGGCAGAGCAGCGGGAGGAAGAGAAGGACTTCCTAGGCCATAGAACACACAAGAGGAGAGGGAGGAGGAGGATTCTGGCAACTTTGGAGGCATTGAAGCAGAGCAAGACATATGTCAATCTATAACAGATGGTTTTCCATCCCCAGGAGTAGTACATGGCTTGGAGGAGGCAGCTCCATATACTGTAACCCTCAGTGGCCCCCGAGGAGTCTGCCTCTCAAATGTGTGGTGCATGCATGGGCTCCCTCATTCATTAAAGCCTGCGTAAGGACCCAAGAATACGTGGCATCAAGGAGAAGGATCAGTATTGGTTGGCAACCCTCCTTAACCACCGTTACAAGGGGAGAGTCTTGGAACTCATCCTTTCCCAGAGAAGAAGCAGAAGATGAACTTTCTTGAGGACACCTTAAAAAAGAGTTTATGTAACGCCTTTCCAGGCTCTGGTAGAAAACTTAGTTTTGAGGCTTCTGTTGGTCAAGAGAGGAGTGGTGGAGGAGGAGGCCGGATTTTTTTAGTCCTTGGCGCCCAAGGCTGTCAGCTTCAACATGCTAGCAGCAGCGTCTTCATCATATGGTGGGAGATTTTCTAGTGGCGAAAACGGATATGGAGAGCTTTCCAGTTAACGATCTACTGGGTCATGAGAATAGACCACTCCATCCATCATGCTTTTCTAATGGGCATTCAGTGATGACGGATGTTTTGTAACAGATAAGAGAGTGTGTCTGTCCACAGACTCCGTGGACCAGCTGACATTTATTAAAATGAATCAGTCCTGGATTAGCAGCAGCTAGCCTCTGATGTCCATGTCCCTGATTAAGTGCTTTCTGGATCTTAAGAGTCAGGGAGAGCTGCCATTCCTCCTCAGGGTGCAGGTTACTAGGCATAGTGGGTGTAGTGCAAGAGGTGAATGATGGGCACCAGTCACTTGAACTAATGAACAAAGAGAGGTGTATTTCTCTTAACAAAAACAGGGTAGAGCGGGTTAGGGCACAGGACACCCTTAGACAATGGCAATAGTAAATTGGCAGACTCGCAGACAAAAATTGAACTAGGCAGACAACAATACAGAAAAAGGGCCTTTAAGCTGAATGCATCAATCTATAACTTGTAGGAACTGCTGTCTCCTATAGCAACACTTCACTCACAGTATTCCACTGTAGATCTTCAGGCTTTGCTTGCAGTCTCTCACTCGACTTCTTGGACTCCCATCTACCTGCTGGATCCCTCAAGCTATTCTCACAGCTACCCGCTTTATTCTTCAAGCCTCACCTGCGCTGCCCGCTTGGTTCCTGGACTCACAGCTACCCACTGGATCCCTCTGGCTTAACTCACAGCTACCCTCTGTACTCCTTCAAGCTTTATTCACAGCTACCCGCTACATTTCTGCACAAGTCTCTACTGAAGCTTTCCCATTTACTCCAATGCCGCAGGCTGTGTTTGCATTCCCGCGGGTCGGGCGGACTCGATATCTGCTCGTGACCCGCGATCGCCTGACAGAGCTGCAGAACGGGGAACCGCCGATGTAAATACGGCGGTTCTCCGTTCTGTCACGGGGGACATAACAGATCTACTGATATGGGATCAGTGAGATCTGTTATGTCCCGGCCAGCCAATCCCCCACACAGTTAGAACACACCCAGGGAACACAGTTAACCCCTTCACTGCCAATGACATTTATACAGTAATCAGTGGGTATTTAAATTTCTGATCGCTGTATAAATGTCATTGGTCCCAAAAAGTGTAAAAAATGTCCGACATGTCCGCCCCAATATTGCAGTCCCAATAAAAATTGCAGATCGCCGCCATTACTAGTAAAAAAAAATAAAAACGCCATAAATCAATTCCCATAGTTTGTAGACGCGATAACTTTTGCACAAACCAATCAATATGCACCGATTGCGATTTTTTTTTAACCAAAAATATGTAGAAGAATATATATCGGCCAAACCCGATGAATATTTTTTTTTTTTGGATATTTATATATTTATTATAGCAAAAAGTAAGAAATATTGTTTTTTTTTGCAAAATTGTCGCTCTTTTTTTGTTTATAGCGGCGATCATAAATGACGCAGAGGTGATCAAATACCACCAAAAGAAAGCTCTATTTGTGGGAAAAAATTTTGTTTGGGTACAACGTCGCACGACCGCGCAATTGTCATTCAAAATACGACAGCGCTGAAAGCCGAAAATTGGTCTGGGCAGGAGGGGGGTTTAAGTGCCCAGTAAGCAAGTGGTTAAGCATGGGTAAATCACAGCTCATTTAAAAATGATGTTTTTTGGAAACTTTTTTTCGTTGATTCATGTCCCCCAGGGCAGTGCCTGGTCCCCCATAACCATTGTATGCCCAATTACTTGCATATAAGCCTTCAAAATGGGCACTTTTGATTTATCCAGTTTGGGTCCAATAGACTTCAATGGGGTTCATTATTTGGTTCCAAACTTTTGTGATGTTTGAAAGTTCTGCTGCGAACTGAACAGCCCATCTCTACTTATCGGTTGTGAATATTTATCTGACCCAAGCAATTTTTGAGGTCCTTATTTATAGGTATGGTTTGGGAGATAAATATTTGGGTCACCATTCTAGAGTGCTCTCTACATCCTGGGCTTTTTCTTGGATAGAATGAGTGTGTAGTCTGAGCTACAGCAATATGGAGAAGGAGACATTGGGATTAACTTACTAAAACTGGAGAGTGCAAAATTAGGTGTAGCTGTGCATGGTAGCCAATCAACTTCTAACTTCAGCTTGTTCAATTAACCTCTAACAAAAAAACTGAAAGCTTATTGATTTCTATGCAGAGTTGTACCAGATGCTGCACACTCCAGTTAGTAAATCAACTCCATTGCCTTCTACTTTTCTCTCCCTCTACTGAGATTCTGATGTTAGGCTGCACCATTCTCCCCGGCCAGCAAGGGGAGAGCTTAAAGTGTTACTAAACCCACAACAATAAAATCTGTCTGTATACGCAGAATAGCATGCTTGTTATACTCACTGTGGAACTTAAGGGGTTAATCCTCTGCATTGTGTAAAAAGGCTCTTTGACATTATATGGATAGATCCTTCCTCTCCTGCACTGTATCTTGGCAAGGCCAAATGCGCAGTTTAGTCTCTATTGCTGGAGAGAACATTTCCTGTTTCAGTTGAACTGTTCAGGTCACATGATATTGACATCACACATGTAGGTGTGTATACAGGCTGTAGTGGAAATCTCCTCCTGCCTGAAAACTCAGCACTGGACAAACTGTGCAGTTCATCATGTGACAGTGGTATACAGGTCAGCGAAAAAGGTATATAGTGGCAGTATTTTAATGTAAAAAGCAGATTTATAAGCTGTGGGCACTGGGGGGGGGGGGGGGGGGGGCAGAGCAACTGTTTTCACACTACTGGGTTTAGTTGACACGTTAAGTCGAGAAAACCTATAGACTTCTATGCAGAGCACTGAGAATTCTGGGAGTTTGATATTGCAGGCATATAATGGGACAAATAGACTCCTTACACTACAGATCCCAATAGGCACTGTGCAGTAGGAGGAGTGGAAAGATGATTGTTTTATTAAACTGCTCGGTAAAGTTCTTTCTAGAGAGCACCACTCCCTGGATATTTGCCTGGCACTGGGAGACCATACCAGCAGAGATCTAAGCCTGAGACTGTGAGCGAGGACATCTGGGGGCAGCACCTATATCACAGCACTGGCACCGCTGCTGCAGGGAGACTGGAGCATCTACTCACCTTCTGCTTTCAACCACTGATCACTGGAGGCATTCTGGAGAGACCGAGGGGGCCCCCCTTGCACAGTGAGAGGTCACTACAGCATCGCAGGAACTGGTGAGTGGGCCAATTACTAATTGCTGATATTGGCACCAGGGACTTGAGATTAGGATACCAAGTGTCCCCAATTCATGCTGCACCCATACTGCACTCTATACTAGTATTGGGTGAACACCCAAATTTGCAGGGCATTGGGCACTCTGCACAGTGCATTCTAAGCCCTGTTTGGGCAAAGCTGGTTGTTAAGGAGCAGGGAAGCCGGCCACAGCGTCCTTAACAACTGATTGAGTCATCAGCTGTCAATGGGCTTCCCCGCTGATGCCTGAATAAAATAAACATTGGCCCCCTGCCATTACCTATATAAGAACTGTCAGATTGCAAGCCAGCCGATCTGCGGTTTCCCTTCACAGCGAGTGGAGCAATTTTTGTTTTCAGGGCTGGCGGTGCGTCTGGCATTGTGGTTGACAATGGATCTACATCGGGAGACAGTGTTTTTTATTTTTAATAAAGGATTTGTCAAAAATCTGTCTACTGTTTTTATTTTTTTACACTTTTTTGGTGAATGGGTAGGGGGACTATGTACACCATACTCATTTACATAGGGGTGCAGGATCTGGGGGACCCCCTTGTTCAAGGTGGCTTCTAGATTCTGATAAGCCTATTGCTTGCAGACCCCCACAACCACAGCCCAGGGTGGTGGGATGGGTGGAGGCCCCCTGCCCTAAAGGACCCCTCCATGTTGATGGCATGTGGCCTGGTATGGTTCAGGAGGGGGCGCTCACTCGCCCCCTCCCCCCTTTCCTGACCTGCCAGGCTGCATGTTCGGATAAGGGTCTGGTATGGATTTTGGGGGATCCCCACGCCGTTTCTTTTATTACATTTTTGGCGTAGGGTTCCCCTTAAAATCCATACCAGACCCAAAGATCTTTATTTTTATTTTTTAATAGTCAGGGACCGGCAATTGCAACCGTGATTCAATTACATTTTTTTTATAACACTCTTCACTTGCTTGTACCTCACACCCCAAAGGTTGGATTGCTGGGTATTTTGAATGACTTTATGCCTTAGACACATGCTCATATTAATTCTTCTGATGTGGAAAAACACTGCTGCCTCCACAATACAGTGATTTTACCATATGGTAAATAAAGATCTATCTGTCTTTAAGTTAATCTATAAGAGTCAGGCCTGCCCCAAAAAGTTCTAAAAAATTTGGTAGCCTGGCTCGACATAGCAAACTCTTTTTGGAAAGATATACCCTGCTGTCTCAAGAATTGTAATTTGGGGTATGATATTCCTTGTTTTGTTGGCTTGCTGGTACCATTGACATGGCCTCTCTTATTGGGGAGGAAGTGGCAATGGTATGAGTGGTATTTGCATGCTTGTGTGCTTTCTTTTCTTTTGGCTTCCATTGTTGGAAGCTGGTTTTGGGTCTCAGAAAAATGCACAAAACCGTTAGGTGGCGCTAGGCTGCGGCAGGTAGCGTGTGTTTGGCACTCTCGCAAACGGGAAAAGGCGCTGGTTTTGGAAATCCTATCCATGATCCAGTAGTCAGCGCCGTTCTGATCCAGTTTGACATTGTTTCGGAACATGAAACATCCTGTGGTCTGGGACAGGAACTCCCCCCAGGGTTGATTGGCCGGGGCTAACGTCCAGCCCACAACCATATTCCAATAAATTGGGGAGTCTCATTGTCCCAAGTTGTCTCCTCTACGAAGTCGGTTTTCTAGACTGAGAGATTTCCACCCATTCTAGACTTACTTCTGTCCAGGGATAGACTGCGGTAACGTAACGTTTATTTCTGTTTTTATTCCCTTTTATTTTCATAGCGAATTGCCATTTGTATGTATTGTCTGTTTATCTATTTGTAACTCTTTTTTTTTCATTGTATATATTTTATGCACTGCCCATTTTGGGATATTAAATGTTAAAATTAATAAGTGACTTCTGTGTACTAACCTAGAACTCATATCTCTAGAGAGATTGTTGTATTTTAGTGCCTTAATATTCGGTTTAAGCTACGTGCCAATCGGTGTACAATTGCTCTGTGTGTGGGCAGATTGCATGCAGATCGTAAACTAACAGATCTGCCAGACGGAGGTCTGTGTGTGTGTGGTGGCAGGCTATCATTTATTGTGGGTGTGTGGACAATGGGAAGAGTGATCAGCACTGGGGTTTTAGCTTGCAGGATAGCTAGAGAAACCCTAGAAGTGTGTAATAATTGCTAGACTGCTCCCCAACCCATAGAGTGTACCAGATTGTTTGTAAGATTTGTATCTGCCTGTGTGTGGTCAGCCAGCTGGATTGGAGTGGAGTCTCCCTCTAGAGGTGGCTGAAGGTAGTGCGGGCTGTGAAAGCACAGTGAAATCTTACTACAGTATAAGTTCCTCCTTATTCCCTCATATACTCCCAGTCATAGCACGCGGGCGTGTGGGATTTGTGACAGATTGTTGGAACCCCAACCTGGAAGCAGGTTGGGATGATTTTTGGGCTCTAAGTAGCCCAACAGTACTATACTCTGTATCTATATGTTACTATCGCTCCTTTCTCATGCTTTTTGTTTTATACTTGGAAATGTAATCCTCCTCATGTGGAAAAACACTTGGGGTATGATAATCCTATTTTTTAATTTCATTATTTCTTTTTTTTTTTTAGTTTTGTATTTCTGGTCCACTCCATTTGCATACTTTGTAATGCATTTGAGAAGCTAAAAGAATGTAATTTACACCTTTAACCAATTAAATACAGAGCACGTTTACCCCCTTCCTGCCCAGACGATTTTCAGCTTTCAGTACTCTCACATTTTGAATGAGAAATACTCCAGTCATGCTACACTGTACCAAAACTAAATTTGTATAATTTTTTTTTACACAAATAGAACTTTCTTTTACTTCCGGTTCCAGCACCTGATGAGGAAGGAGTAGAGAACGGCGGCTCCGGACTTTTCTGCCTATAAAGCCGTTTAACACGCCGACTTGGGTGACTCTCCCGACCCTGCCCCCCGCTCCGTACATCTGGGACCGACCGGGAACCGATTGGCAATGGACAAGTTCTTTCTACACGGCGGGTCCGCCGCTGCTCCAAATCCTCGTTTGGACACAACGATCATGGAAACGATCGTTGCAAATGTGGCGCAGACACAGGCCGCGGTGATGCCTCCACCTCTGGTTTCCCCGATCATCAGTAATATGGAGAACACAGAAGACCAGTACAGCAGGCTAGCCCAAGGCATGGCAGCCCTACTCTCTCCTACCAGAACAGCGACAGTTGAGAGAGCTATGGCCGCGGGCATAGCACAGATTAGGAAGGAGTTGAGTGACCACACGCAGCGCATAGGAGAACTAGAGAACCGCTTATCAAACGTGGAAGATGAACTGCAGACCTCTCAGGCCAGCAAACAACAGTTCCACCAAACGCAGCAATTTCTCCTTGACAAGATCGACGATCTTGAAAATCGGTCACGCAGGAACAATCTTAGGATTGTGGGCCTCCCAGAATCTTACAATTCTGGTTCCTTACATGATCTCTGTGAGACCCACATACCCCAAACACTGGGCATCGGAAAAGTGTGCGCAGTAGAAAGGGCACACCGCATGGGCGCCCCCTCAAATGATCGCCGATCCCCCCGCCAAGTCATTGTACTCTATCTCAACTATACGGACAGACTAGCCATAATTAGGTCCTTTAGGAATGCAAAGTCTCTCCACTTCAAAGTGCACAAGCTCTTAATTTTCGTGGACTACTCGCAAGAAACATCCCGTCGACGCAAGGCCTTCCAAGCTGTCTGCGCATTGCTGTATCAAAAATGAATCAAATTCACGCTCTCCTACCTGGCCACTCTACGATTCACCGACTCCTCCGGCACCTCTAAGATGTTCACTCACCCTGAAGAAGCAGCCAACTACATCCAGGCTTATATGCATATTCCGATGGATACTCAATCTCCAGCCTCTAGCACAACCTCCCCAGGAAATCGAGATCTCCGTAGACTGAGAAAGGATTCTCCGAAAAGAGCACGTTATGCAAAAAAACCTGCCAGAGAAAACCTATCTTGAAGCACCCATCTCCAAGATTGGCCTTGATTCTATAAGCCCTTCTCTATGACTGATGCCCCTCACAAATTCAAGTGCCAACTGCAAGTATACATACCCACATGCTTACACCTAGTGGGATTAATGTAACTAGAGTACCTACTTCTGATGGTTGCTGTTCATGGTTGTAATGTAATACTTAATGCTCTGTTCTCATTCCCCCTCTTCCTTTTGCACAGTCTTACCGGAGATCTTCCGAAGGCCGATGAAATATCCTACGAACGTCCCCTCCCTTACATAGTTGGGGCTGCGCCAGGACTCGCATACTTCCATTGTTTCACCCTGAGCTCGGCACCACCTGAACATCTCCGGTAATGCTGTTCCTGTGTAGGGTATCCTCATGAGGAAAAAGTTGAAGCCTACACTTTTGTTTGTAAGTTGTTTTGTTGTTGTTTCCCCTTATAGCTACCTAAACCACTATGGGATTGACAAAGTCCACTCCACACCCAACTCAAGCTAATACCCCCGTCTCATATTTCCCCTCTATTGTCACTCAAATTGGTCGCTACTGCCCCCCTTAACCCACTTCATTGCTCGGCACTCTAACCCACTCCGTTCCCACCCACCCTAAAGGTCATCTCATGGAATATTAAAGGGCTCCAATCTCCCAACAAGCGGATGGCGGTCCTGCACCACCTCCAACGTCTGAAGGCTGACATAGCCTTCCTCCAAGAAACACACCTTGCGTCCACAGACTTCTCTCGACTGAACAAATTGTGGGTGGGCCAAGTCTTTGGCTCATCCTCATCCAAAAATAAAGCGGGTGTGATCCTACTCCTCCATAAAAAGGTTCAGTGCGAGATACTGTCTGAGAACAGGGACGAGGAAGGCAGAATACTTATCCTTAAACTTAAAGTGAAATCCAAGGAACTAGTCCTAGCTAGAGTTGAGCGAACCTCTGGAAGTTTGGGTTCTGCTGGTTCGGCCGAACTTAGGGACAAAGTCCGGGTTCGGGTCTGGACTTGACCCGAACTTTGACCCGGACCCCGAACCCCATTGAAATCAATGGGGACACAAACTTTTAGGCACAAAAATGGCTGTAACAAAGTCCTGGCAAGTCCTAGAGGTCTGCAAAAGGAAGGAAAATGGGGGTAAGAGTTGGACAAGTGCCCTACAAAGAAATGGGGATAGGGAAATAACTTAAAATAATTTTTAAACTAAAATCACATAAAAAAAACAAAAATGGAGGTGGATGTGGAGTTGGAGGTTGAGGAGGCGGTAAAAGTGGCAGTGGAAGAGGAGGAGGTAGCCAACACTGTTTTTTTTATTTTTGTGCAAGAAATCATCTCCAAGTTGTACAGGTAAAGTTTCCAGCTGTTGCTTTAAGGGAAAGATTATTGTTCTAAAATCATGTCCAAGCTCCATTCACTAAGTGTTATGTAGCCGCATAAAGCCATATTAGTGTTATAAAATCATGTCCAAGCTCCATTCACTAAGTGTTATATAGCCGCATAAAACCATATTAGTGTTATAAAATCAATGATAGAAGCCACCTTGAAGTAGTACAGAAACCTTTTTTGAAGTTGGAGCGACTTCAGTAGTGTACAATAAGACAGCTCCCATGCTCTTCAATGGGATTTCAAATGTCAAGCGACCTGGGGCGACACAAGTTGGAGCGCAAGTTGCCCCTGTGTGAACCGGCCCTAAGGATAGGCTCAGCAGAGAAGACCCAGCAGAAGAGGGCGCAGAGAGAAGAACCGGCAAAAAAGCAGAAGAAAGAAGACGCCGGAGAGGGGACAAGAAATTGGAGCGAGGAGACGCTGGAGTTGATTTAATAAAATACTTCAAAAACCTGTGTAGTGTTTATTTTTGACACTTTTTTTAAGGCCAATGGGTAGGGGTACAATGTACCCCATACACATTCACATAGGGTGAGGGGCTGGGATCTAGGGGCCCCCCTGTCAAAGGGGGCTTTCAGATTCCGATAAGCCCCCCCTCGGCCAAGGTTACCGGGAAAAGGCCCTTGATCTCATCAGCATGGGGACAGAGTGCTTTGGGGTGGGGGGCACAGGGCCCCCCTGCTCCAAGCACCCACCCTTCCAATGTTGAGGGAACGCGGCCCGGTATGGTTCGGGGAGGCACTCACTCATCCCCACCCCCTTTTCCTGACCTGTCAGGCTGCATGCTCGGATAATGGTCTGGTATGGATTTCGGGGGGGGGGGCCCAACACCGTTTTTTGGCGTGGCCCTTAAAATCCATACCAGACGGAAGGGCCTGGTATGCTCTTGGGGGGAACCCCATGTTGTTTTTTTTTTTGTTAAATCCTCTTCAAGATCCCCAGAGCACAAGGTGCATAGTATTGTCAGGATCAAAGTCGGACCAATGTCGGTCCGATGTAGGACCATTGTAGGACACATATGGCAGAGCAAAGTAGGATCAAAGACGGACAGTTTTACGACTTCCACAGAGGGCGTCGCGTCAGGGCGTGACCTAGTGGCGTACCAGAAGTGACGTGTGTGGTTCACCAAGAAGGAAGCGACAAAGAGAAGTGTATTCAGCTGAACCTCGTTTGGTCTCCCGTTGCTGACTCCTGGACATGGTGATATACTGCTGTTTTAACTGCTGTGTGTTATTTTATCTTGTGTAAGTGCGGTTTTAAGGGTAAATTGGGGACCAATAAAGTTTATAGTGTTACGCTACGAGAGATCTCCCTTTTGTTTTCACCTACTCATGCACGGAGGATTTGGGATGTAACACTTAGACAAGGAAGATAACATCAAAAAGTGTTTGAATGCGATTCACTTGCCTCCTTGTGGTAAGTGCATCCCCTGGGGGGGTTCCCCCACGTGGGCCATGTGATGGTGGCTGGTTCACTACAGAAACTCCTAAAGCAAGATTTATGTTTAACCCTTGATGAACTGCCGCACTTTATGTATACCGAGAGAGGGTGTATAAACCATAAGCGCTACTACAAATACTGTGATTGCTGTTTTGTATTTGTATGCTTGCATTTTTTGTCTATATTTAGCAGCTGCTTACCCAGACATATGAACTGTGCACCCCAGAGCGCTGAGCAGAGCTTGTGGGCGTTTTAATCTCTGATTTGTGTGAATATTGAGTTTACATACCCTGGCAGAATTTATGATGTCTTGGCCATTTTTCAGAGAATATGAATGATAACACAAAAACTTTTCTCTCACTCATGGTTAGTGTTTGGCTAAAACCATTTGTTATCAATCAACTGTGTTTACTCTTTTTAAATCATAATGACAGCAGAAACTATTATTATTATACAGGATTTATATAGCGCCGACAGTTTGCGCAGCGCTTTAGAAACTACCCAAATGTCCCTGTTTAAAAGTTTACATACCCCTTAATACTGTGTATTGCCCCCTTTAACATCAATGACAGCTTGAAGACCGCATTTTGGAAAGCAAACACCCCAACGTATATTCTATGAGGTATTATGAGTAGAGTTGAGCGGACACCTGGATGTTCGGGTTCGGCCAAACTTCACGAAAAAGTTAGAGTTCGGCCCCCGAACTTGACCCGAACCCCGAACTCCATTGAAGTCAATGGTGACCCGAACTTTTGGGTACAAAGATGGCTTTAAAAAAGTCCTGGAAAGGGCTACAAAAGGAAGCAAAATGGGGGTAAGTAGGACAAGTGCCCTGCAAACAAATATGTATAGGGAAATAACTTAAAATCACATAAAAAAAATTAAAAATGGAGGAGGAGGTGGATGTGGAGTAGGTGGTTGAGGAGGCGGTGACCGTGGCGGTGTATGTGGAAGTGGCGGTGGAGGAGGAGGAGGTAGCCAACACTGTTTTTTGTTTGTCTGTTTTTTTTTCTAATTGGGGTAGCCCCCAAAATATTGAGACATATTAAAAAAAAAAAAAAAAAAGAATAAGTTCACTTAAGTATACCAATGGCTGTGTGAAGCCGTTATAAATATTTATTCTGCACAAGGTACAGACAAGTCTTGTGGGATCCATGCCTGGTTCATTTTAATAAATGTTAGCTTGTCCACGTTGGCTGTGGACAGGCGGCTACGCTTGTCTGTAATAACGCCCCCTAATGTGCTAAACACACGTTCAGACAATACACTGGCTGCAGGGCAGGCCAGCACCTCCAAGGCATAAAGGGCAAGCTCAGGCCATGTGCCCAATTTGGAGACCCAGAAGTTGAATGGTGCAGATTCATCAGTCAGTACGTGTAGGCGTGTGCACACATACTGTTCCACCATGTTGCTGAAATGCTGCCTCCTGCTAAGACGTTGCCTATCAGCTGGTGGTGCTGTTTGTTGCAGCGTGCTGCTGACAAAGCTTTTCCACATTTTGGCCATGGTAACCCTGCCTTCTGAGGTGCTGGCGGTGCCATAGCTGCATTGGCGACCTCTTCCTCCTCCTTCTCTGCTTTCGCCTTGTGCCTCCACTGAGCCCCCTGTGTCATTTGGGAATGCCCTCAGCAGCGTGTCTACCAGCGTGCGCTGGTAGTCGTGCATCTTCCATTGCTCCAGTGAGGGAATTAAGGATGGCACGATGTAACGGGGATCCAGCAGGGTGGCCACCCAGTAATCAGCACAAGTTACAATGTGAGCAACTCGGCTGTCGTTGCGTAGGCACTGCAAAATGTAGTTGCTCATGTGTGCCAGGCTGTCCAGAGGCAAAGACAAGCTGTCCTCTGTGGGAGGTGTATCATCTGTGTCCTCTGTATCCCGCCAGCCACGCTCCACTGATATCCACGAGCTTCGTTGGGTGCCACCCTGCTGTGAACACGGTTCCCCCTCCTCCTCCTCTTCCTCATCATCCTCGTCCTCCTCATCCTCCAGAACTGTGCCCTGGCTTGAAAATTTTTTACCTGGCCTATGCTGGTGCAGGAACCCACCCTCCGAGCCACTTGTGAATGACTGGCCTGATAACCGTGGAAATGACCCCTCTTCCTCCTCCTCTTCCTCCTGTGCCACATCCTCGACCATCATCGCCCAAAGTGTTTTTTCAAGGAGACATAGAAGTGGGATAGTAATGATGAGAACTGCGTCATCGGCACTGGCCATGTTGGTGGAGTACTCGAAACACTGCAATATGGTACACAGGTCTCGCATGGAGGCCCACTCGGTGGTGAAGTGGTGCTGTTCCGCAGAGCGACTGACCCGTGCGTGCTGCAGCTGAAACTCCTCTATTGCCTGCTGCTGCTTGCACAGTCTCTCCAGCATGTGCAAGGTGGAGTTCCACCTTGTGGGCACTTATCATAGGAGGTGGTGAGCGGGAAGGCCGAAGTTCCCCTGCAGCGCAGACAGGCGAGCAGCAGCAGGGTAAGAACGCCGAAAGCAGGCACAGACGGCCCACACTTTGTGCAGCAGCTCTGACATATCTGGGTAGTTTTTTAGAAATTTCTGTACCACCAAATTCAGCACATGCGCCAGGCAAGGGATGTGCATCAAACCAGCTAGGCCCAGAGCTTCTTTCGCCCATTATCGCACACCACCGGGCCGGGCTTGAGGCTCAGTGGCAACAACCACTCATCGGTTTGTTGTTCAAAGCCCGTCCACAGCTCCTGTGCAGTGTGGGGTTTATCCCCCAAACATATCAGTTTTAAAACAGCCTGCTATCGTTTCCCCCTGGATGTGCTGAAGTTGGTGGTGAAGGTGTTACGCTGACCGGATGGTGGTAGAGGAGGAGGAAGTGGAGTAGGAGGAGGAGGAAAAGAGAAATGCCCTGCAATCCTCGGTGGCGGAAGGACATGCGCCAAACCGCTATCCGCCTGAGGCCCACCGGCCGCCACATTTGCCCAGTGTGCAGTTAGCGAGATATAGCGTCCCTGCCCGTGCTTATTGGTCCATGTGTCAGTGGTTATGTGGACCTTGCCACAGATGGCGTTGCGCAGTGCACACTTGATCTTGTCCCCGACTTGTTTGTGCAGGGAAGGGATGGCTCGTCTGGAAAAGTAGTGGCGGCTGGGAACCATGCACTGTGGGACAGCCACCGCCATCAGGTTTTTGAAACTGTCCGTGTCCACCAGACGGAATGACAGCATTTCAAAGGCCAGGAATTTTGAAATTCTGGCATTCAGGGCCAGGGATCACGAGTGGGTAGGGGGGTACTTCCTCTTTCTCTCCAGTGTTTGGGAGATGGACAGCTGTAAGCTTCCATGGGACCATGGTGTGGAAATGCTTGGGGACAGTGGCGGACATGGTGGCGTTGATGTCACATCGTCTGTTTGCTGGGTGGCAGGTGACACTGGCACTGTAGAGGTGAAGGAAGAGTCTGAGGCAGCAGCAGAAGAAGAAGCAGGAGGAGACCGAGACCTTTCTTGGATCTTGAGGTGCTTATTCCACTGCAGATCGTGTTTTGCATGTAGATGCCTGGTCATGCAGGTTGTGCTCAGGTTTTGAACATTTATGCCTCGCTTCAGGCTCTGATTGCACAACGTGCAAACCGCTCGTGTCTTGTCTTCAGCACATTGTCTGAAGAACTGGGAACTCCTTTAAGCTGCCTTTGGTGTTCTAGGTCCCTGGGTGCGGTGGGTAGTAGCAGGCATACTGTCTAGGGGACGGTCGCTCCGCTTTTGCAACCTGCTTCCTCTTTTGCTGTGCTGGTGCCTCTGTGCGACCACCGCCTATTCCTCCAAACTGCACACGTCACTCGCATGACCTTCATTCCATGTGGAGTTTAGGCCCTCATCATCCTCCACATCATCTTCCACCCACTCTTCACCACTGCCCTCCTTGTCAGTCTGCACACTAGAAAGCCGCAGCAGTTGGCACCTGTGTTTCGTCATCATCATCAGAGACATGCTGCGGTGGTGTTTCCTTGTCCTCATCCTGCAACGGAAGTGGTTGGGCATCGGTGCACTCAATGTCTTCCACTTCTGCGGCAGGGCTATGTGGATGGCCCATGGAATGCACACCAGCAGAGTCATCAAAAAGCATAAGAGACTGCTGCATGACTTGCGGCTCAGACTGCTTGGCTGATTTACAAGGGGCTGAGGTGAAAGAAAGATGGCCATGGGGTTCAGGTGCCAGCTCTGAGCTTTCAGCAAGGGACCGGATGGGAGACAATGTGAAGGAACTGGAGGCATTGTCAGCCACCCAATCTACTATCGCCTGTACTTGTTCTGGCCTCACCATTCGTTGAGTGGCATTCGGGCCTACCATATAACGTTGAAGGTTCTATCGGCTACTCGCACCTGAGGAAGGTGTTTCACTTGTGCGTGTAGCTTGCACAGATCGACCACGTCCTCTCCTTGCAACAGGAGCTTCACCAACACCACCAACACCAGCAGCACCAGCAGCACCAGAAGCACCAGCAGCACCATGACCACGTCCCTAATTTGACGCTCTCCTCATTCTGGACGCAAATGTACTATTTAAACCAGCAATGCCAACGCACTTTTTAATTTTGTGCAAGAAATGCACAGCAAGGTGCAAATGTACTGTGTAGCACTATTTATTAATACTGAAAAAAAAAAAAAAAAAGAATAATAAATTATTAATCTTTTTTTTTTTAAAAACAACAATGTAGACACACTTTTTATTTTTGTGCAAGAAATGCACAGCAAGGTGCAAATGTACTATGTAGCACTATTTATTAATAATAAAAAAATAGAATAATAAATTATCATTATTATTTTTTAAAACAACAATGTAGACACACTTTTTTGTGTGCAAGAAATGCACAGCAAGGTGCAAATGTACTATGTAGCACTATTTATTAATATAATAAAAAACATTTAGATTTTAGAACACTAATCTTTCCATCACAGCAGCAGCAGGAACCTCTCCCTATAGCAGTATGAGATGATTTTAGAACACTAATCTATTCCTCACAGTAGCAGCAGGAACCTCTCCCTATAGCAGTATGAAATGATTTTAGAACGCTAATCTATCCCTCACACCAGCACTAGGAACCTCTCCCTATAGCAGTATGAGATGATTTTAGAACACTAATCTGTCCCTCACACCAGCACCAGGAACCTCTCCCTATAGCAATATGAGATTATTTTAGAACACTAATCTATCCCTCACAGCAGCACCAGGAACCACTCCCTATACTAATATCAAGGTTGGGTCACATGATGCACTGGCCAATCACAGCCATGCCATTAGTAGGCATGACTGTGATGGCTTCTAAGGGCAAACGAGTGAAATGCTTGTTGATTGGCTGCCCTGCAGCTATTCAAAAGGCGCGAAAAATACCTGAACCCCGAACCCAGACTTTTTCTCACATATCCGGGTTCGGGACACCCCAAAGTCCGGTACGAACCCGAACTTTACAGTTCGGGTTCGCTCAACTCTATATTTAGGCATGGTATTCGACACATGATGGATTCTTCTGCCATATCGCAAGGTGACTGAGCTGAAAGCATGTGTCTACAGGGTGATCTTTAGTGACACCTCATTTAGAATACTGTGTCCAGTTCTGGAGACCTCACTTACAAAAAGATATTGACAAGATAGAATGAGTTCAGAGATGGGTAATAAAAGTGGTGAAAGGTCTGGGGGATAAAACATATCAAGAGCGACTTCAGGAACTTAATATGTACAGTCTGGAGGAAAGAAGGTTGAGGGGAGACATGATTGAAACCTTTAAATACATCAAGGGGGTGAATAAGGTTCAGGAGGGCAGTCTTTTCAATATGAAACAAAAATCAAGAACACGGGAACATGACCTCAAACTAACTGGGGGGAAGTTCAAAACGAATCTTAGAAAGTATTATATGCTAGGTTGGGGCTTGCGTTTCCACCTCGGTGTCTCCTGCTTGGCGTCTACTCGGCGGCTTCCCCCTGTGTCTCCTCCTCGGCACCCCCCCATTCCCTGCCAATACAGCGCCTTCTCCTCTCGGCCAATTGGGTCTCAGGACCCACTTCCTGATTGGACAGGAGGAGAATCAGGAAGGCAATAGTGAATATTAATTTGCTATTGTCACAACTGGGTGGGCTCAGGGCGCAGTGCGCCCCAAGCCCAACCTTTTTTGAAGCCAATTGAAATCCATGTGCCCGGCATGTAGATTAGGGGACGGGTGCATGGATTAGGGGGGCATTGCCCCTGCGCCCCTAATGGAGCAGCCGCCACTGACTGGTAGTGAGAAAGCAGCCATGGGAGCACGGCGAGTTATGAGTGCCTGTGATCAGTCCAGTAGTCTGCATGGTGGCAGCAGTCAGCAGGTGGATGTGGCAGCAGAACATTCCTGTGGCAGGTGAGCTGTCAGCAGACTGCAGATAAGCAGCTGGAAGCAAGAGTCAGATGAGAGCTTGCTGGACTGAAGAGCTGTAGCACGCTGGATGAGCAGGACGCAGGGTCAGATGAGCTGGGTCGGTAACAGTCGTGCAGATCAGGCATAGACAGCAGACAGCAGGATAGTTGGGTCACAAGCCAAGTCAGCAACGGGTGGTAGATCCAGAAAAAACAAGAGGCAGAATCCAGAGACAAGCCGAAGTCAGGGCAGGTAGCTGACAAATCCAGCTCAGAAGCAAGCTGGTTCAGGATCAGAGGTCAACCACAGGAATCAGGAATCAAACACACAGAAGCTACAGACCAAAGTGCAATGAGCCCATACTGTAGCCTGTTTGAATAGCTCATTTGGTGCAAGCATTAGTGACAAGAGTGCACCTGAACGCCTGAGTGCGCACCATGCACATCTGCCCAGCCAAAAGATTTAAAAGAATAAATAGGTCTGTCAAATTCCTTTTAGCAAAGATGTGCATGATGGTGGTGCTAGTCATGTCCCATCAATCTAATCTTGATTCCTTATCACTAAAATAATTTAAGAAAATGGGGTCGTATGAACACGAGTATATGCTATAACAAGTACTGTATGTTAAATGAAAAAACCCCTTCTATAAAATATATTGTATTTGAAATGTTTGGAAGCTATGTTTAATATTGTAAACAACTATATGAGAATGTCCAACTCTCATCCCAGCTGTTCTCATTTCTCCATTGCAGCTCCTGACGTAGCAATTTTTTTTCCTGGAACATCATTAAGGTTCAAAGACAGGGCAATCATAAATAACCTTGGTAGAGATCTCCAGGATGGTGTAAACAAGGAAATTAACATGGTCAAGAAGAAAATGGTAAATACCATATATTGAAATGTGAACCATAATTTCAGTCTCTATTAATCTGAAATGTATCTGAAATTTGTTGGGACACAAAGCTACCTTACAGCACATATATTTGTGTTACTCTATCTGGGAAAAATAGCAAGGCCATTTTAGGTACCTCTTGCATCCCCTGCTAATCCTCATCACTAATCTCTCCAATGTCACCCTTCCAGTTGGATGCTTTAGCATTGGACACAGTAAAAGCTTCAAGCTAATTTAAAATAGAGTGAAGTATTACCAGCAAACTATTCAGGAGGTGATGCCAACAAATAGTTTAATAAAAAGGGTCTATCTCATTGTGTTTATATACACGACATTCCATCGAAACACAGGGTTGTTTAAAGTCTATGTAAAGTCTAATTATCTCTGACTTTAATACCAAGTGTAAAGTTATATACCATAAATGGTAAAAGAAGAACTGGTACAATTAAAGGAACAAATGTGGTAGGACCTCTAGAGATGGTTCCAATAA
>BLSH010300899.1:12908-23726 GCA_018402905.1 Glandirana rugosa | reverse complement strand
CGGCCACTTTTGCGCAAACCAATCAATAAACGCCGATTGCGATTTTTTTTATCGCAAATATGAGGAAGAATATAAATCGGCCAAAAACGGTGAAAAAAAATGTTTTTTTATATTTTTTTTTTGGATTTGTATTTTAGCAAAAAGTAAGAAATTTGGGTTTTTTTGCAAAATTGTCGCTCTTCTTTTGTTTATAGCGGTGATCAGAAATGACGCAGAGGTGATCAAATACCACCAAAAGAAAGCTCTATTTGTGGGAAAAAAAGGACGCCAATTTCGTTTGGGTACAACGCCGCACGACCGCGCAATTGTCAGTTAAAGCGACGCAGCGCCGAATCGCAAAAAGGGCTCCGGTCCTAAAGCTGGAAATCCTTCCGGTCCTTAAGTGGTTAAACCAGCAATGTAGACTCACTTTTTATTTTTGTGCAAGAAATGCACAGCAAGATGCAAATGTAGCACTATTTATTAATAATAAAAAAAAAAGAATAATAAATTATTACTCTTTTTTTTTTTTAAACCAGCAATGCAGCAGGATCCTCTCCCTACACTAGTATGAGATGATTTTATAACGCTAATCTGTCCCTCACACCAGCAGCAGGAACCTCTCCCTACACCAGTATGAGATGATTTTATAACGCTAATCTGTCCCTCACACCAGCAGCAGGATCCTCTCCCTATACCAGTATGAGATGATTTTATAACGCTAATCTGTCCCTCACACCAGCAGCAGGAACCTCTCCCTCTAGCAGTATAATATGATTTTAGAACAATAATCTGTCCCTCGCAGGAGCAGCAGGAACCTCTCCCTCCAGCACCCTACACCAGTATGAGATGATGTGACATGCAGCACTACGTGACTCCAGCTTATATAGAGACTAGGGTCACATGATGCACTGGCCAATCACAGCCATGCCATTAGTAGGCATGGCTGTGATGGCCTCTAAGGGCAAACGGGTTTGGGTACGGGACACGGACACCCTAAAGTCCGGTACGAACCCGAACTTTACAGTTTGGGTTTGCTCAACTCTAATTATGAGTCTTTTAAACATGTCTTTTTTTTTCCACAGGTTTTTGGAAAACGTGAAAAGAAAATGAAAACATATTTTTTTGACACAAAGTTGTCAATTTATACAATATTTCTAACACAGCATGTACATAGCAAAAATTACACCACAAAATACTAGGCTTGTGCACGGCTGAAAAATTTGTTCATTTTCGTTTTCCTTCTGTTCGATTCATTATTTTTTCGGGAATTTGGAAATGTGGGAATTCGAAAAATTCAGAAATTTCGTGACTCGAAATTCGGAAATTGGCGAATTCTGCAATTCGAAAATGCCAAAACTCGATATTCGGACGTAAAAAAAATCAGAAAATTCGAAAATAAGAAAAATCATTTGAAGTAATAACTAACTAATAAATAACTATTTAAAGTATAGGAATTGGAATTTCCTTTCAAATTTGGCTGTTAGTGATAAATTTCATATTTAAGTTCACTAACAGCCATATTTTCAAGGAAATTGCAAAACCCATAATTGAATAGTTATTTATTAGTTAGTTATTATTTCAAATGTTCTTTCTTATATTTGAATTTTCAGATTTCCAAATTTTCGAATTTTGGATTCTCAGCTTTTCCGATTATGGAATTTCCGTATTTGAGGTATTCGGATTTTCGGATTCGCCGGTTTTCGGATTATCGAATTTTTGAATTAGAAAAAACGGAAATTCAAAATAGTCCGAATTGTCGAATGTCGAAAAATTTGTTAGCAAAAATTTGGAACGAAACAAATTGCACATGCCTACAAAATATATTCTGCTACTCCTGAGTAAGTTGATGCCACATGTGTGACTTTTACACACCCTGGCCACATATGGAGCCCCAAAATTCAAGTAGCCACCTTCAGGCATTCTAGGAGCATAAATTACTCATCTAATTTCCTGACAACCTTTTGCATTTTTGAAGGCCCTTCATATTTATAACATATAGCATTTACATACCAATTACAACCTAAAATACATTCTGCTGAGCAAAGGATAAACAAAATATTACCTGTGGCTTTAGTAGTGCAGTGGTCCACAGAGGAGAACATCGGTCCAGGCAGCAGGCAGGGATGTGGTTAGCGACAGCAAAAGGAATTGTTCAAGCAGCAGGCAGGAATACTGTCCATAGTCAGTACAGGCAGCAAGCAAGATACTGTCAGCACAGACAAAGCACTGGTCCAGGTAGAAGGCAGCAATGTGGTCAGCAGCAGCAAAAGGAATTGTCTAGGCAGCAATGCTGTCCATAGTCAGTACGGGCAGCAGGCAGAGATATGGTCAATACAGCCAAAGTATTGGTCCAGGCAGCAGGAAGGAACATGGTCCATAAATTCCTGGGTCATTACAGGCAGCAATATGGTCAGCACTAGTGTTGAGCGAACCCGAACTGTAAAGTTCGGGTCCGTACTGAACTTTGGGGTGTCCGGGACCCGGACCCAAACCCGGGCATTGCAAAAAAAGTTTGGGTTCTAGTTCGGGGTTCTGGTATTTGATTCCACGTGTTGAATAGTTGCCAAGTGCATCCAATCAACAAGTGTTTCATTGGTTTGCCCTTAGATGCCATCACAGCCATGCCTACTAATGGCATGGCTGTGATTGGCCAGTGCATCATATGACACAGCCTCTATATGGGGCTGGAGTCACCGTGCTGCATGTCATATGCTCTCAAGATAGTTTAGGGAGAGGATGCTGCTGGCTCTGTGAGGGACAGATTGCAGATATTATAGAACATCTCATCCTGCATTACTGAACGATCTGATTGTTTACTAGGTAGAGATACTAGTACTGCTGCTTTGAGGGACAGATTGCAGACCTCATCCTGCTGAACAGAACGATCTGACTGGACTAGGTAGAGTCTGTTGCTTTGAGGGAAAGATTATTGTTCTAAAATCATCTCCAAGTTCTATAGGGAAAGGTTCCAGCTGTTGCTTAGAGGGACAGATTATTGTTCTAAAATAATCTCCAAGTTCTATAGGGAAAGTTTCTTCCAGCCGTTGCTTAGAGAGCCATATTAGTGTTCTAAAATCATCTCCAAGTTCTATAGGGAAAGTTTCTTCCAGCCTTTGCTTAGAGAGCCATATTATTGTTCTAAAATCATCTCCAAGTTCTATGGGGAAAGTTTCTTCCAGCCGTTGCTTAGAGAGCCATATTAGTGTTCTAAAATCATCTCCAAGTTCTATAGGGAAAGTTTCTTCCAGCCTTTGCTTAGAGAGCCATATTATTGTTCTAAAATCATCTCCAAGTCTTGGAGATGATTTTAGAACAATAATATGGCTCTCTAATATAGCTTATAAATTATTTTAAGTTATTTCCCTATCCCCATTTCTTTGTAGGGCACTTGTCCGACTCTTACCCCCATTTTCCTTCCTTTTGCAGACCTCTAGGACTTGCCAGGACTTTGTTACAGCCATTTTTGTGCCTAAAAGTTCAAGTCCCCATTGATTTCAATGGGGTTTGGTGTCCAGGACAAAGTTCGGGTCAAGTTCGGTATCGAACCCGGACTTTTTCCCGAAGTTCGGACGTAACCTGCAGAACCCGAACTTCCAGAGGTTCGATCAACTCTAGTCAGCACAACCAAAGTATTGGTCCAGGCAGGAGGAAGGACCATCAAGCTTAGGGCCTCAGTCAGGAAAGAATATGGACAAGGGTAGAATCTTCTCCCACCCAAGTCTCTTTGAAGCCTCCGGTCTCCAGACGCTGTTCTGGGAATTACAAAACACAGAAAACCAAAAACTGTTTTTCTCTACTCAGAACACTATTCTTAAGCCCCTCACATGTGAGACCCTTGTGTACTATAGTAGAAGGGCAAACGTTCAAGCGGCAGGCAAAAACATGGTAGATTAACAGGCCGAGGTTGATATACGTGAAAGGCAGAAACATGGTTTAGAAACATTTAAAACGGCAGGCAGAGGCATCGTTGGTAAACAGGCCAGGGTCTTTTAACGTGGAAACAGGCAAATGATCTGCACAGGTATTTGAAATGGGGAAATGGCAGTCTGTTAAAAATAGGGGGAACTAATACCTTATGGATGTGTGAGAACGACTGAAGCATTCTCCTATGCATTGGCCAGGTTGGGAAGGACATTGGGGACAATGATAACTAGTGGCACTGCCTCTTCTAAGTCCTCCTCTGCTGCATACACGTTTCTTTTGGAGTCTTCTTCCTGATTCTGTGGGGGGAATGTTTTCGGGAAAATGTTGTTCATGAAGACTCACACAATCAGAGCGAATGCTTGCGGGGGGGGGGGGGGGGGGTCTTCTGGTAGATCAGAACAGTGATAGTATCTGCAATATTTTTGAGGTAGGTGCTGGGTCTTTCTGTTGACTTTTGATAGCAGATATATACGAATTATACATGGCCAAATGGAAGAGATAAAATGCAACTTTTTTTTATACCAGACCCGGACTTTCGTGTTGATAAATATGGTTGTAGCATCTGGTCATTTAAATCCCCCCCCCCATGAACGGAATCGTGGACGCATTCAGGCTTTACAAGGGAACCACGTCTTCCGTGAATCTCCATGAAGGTGTCATTGTGGATGGTGGACAAGAGGACGTAAACATCTCTCTTGTCCTTCCACTTCACTGGCAACACTTCCTCATTCTGCAGACTTGTGGATTACTCCTTTTGTGGCCTTTTTGTTATTACATTTTGTGGGAAGTCCTTCCAGTTTTTTCTGGAGGTACCACAGGCCAGGTTTTTTCACAGTACAGGTGACGGAAAAGGGGCAATTTGTGTAATAAATGTCCACGTATATATGATAGCCTTTTTTGAGCAGGGGGTATGCCATGTAGCAGACAATTTTTCCGCTGATTCCGATCTATGTTGGGCACTCAGGGTGCTGGAGTTGGGAGTCTTTGCCTTCATACACGTAGAAGGCGCTCCCATATCCTGTGGCTCTTTTGCAAAGTTTATTTAGTT
Organism: Glandirana rugosa; assembly: GCA_018402905.1. Lineage (NCBI taxonomy): Eukaryota > Metazoa > Chordata > Amphibia > Anura > Ranidae > Glandirana > Glandirana rugosa. The sequence continues at coordinate 18,772 of BLSH010300899.1, read as the reverse complement.
TTAACCCATACCAGGCCCTCTTACTAGGAATATTGTACATTGTTTGAATTGCAGCTGCATTTGAATTGTTTGCAGCTGGCCAGTAAAGTGGACAAGGGATTCATCGACACAAATGTTTTGGTCTGGGACATAGGGAAGGGAACTGTGAGTTGTCATTGAAATGTAGGAAGCGCATAATCGCGTTTTCTGGACATGACAGTAGAATAATGTGGTGGATGGGGTGGGTGGAACAGTAGGCATGCAATTCATTTTTCTTTGTAAGCCCTATATTGGATGTAAGGCTGAAAAATAATTTTAACTCTTCCACCGTGAGACATTGCCAATGAAACATACGGGCATAGGAATAAATTGCTCTGCAAAAAGATTTGTTTGGTCCACAATATACTGCAGCAAATCTTGTGGGGAAAAATCAAATAAAAATAATCTAATTTACCTTCTACCATACACCCAGATTAATCTGGATTCACAAAAGGCCACCACTCACTGTTTTGCGAATGTAATTCATTTAGCCAATAAACTAAAAACGCTTTATCTGCTCCTAGCTTTGGACACAGAGAAGGCGTTTTATAGAATCCATTGGGGATATTTGGCTCAAGTTAAAGTTCTAACTGCCTTTGGATTTACTGATTCAAACTTTTCAGCCATTATGGCCCTGTATACAAAGCCTTCTGCCCAGGTCTTTATATCTGGTATGCTCTCCACCCTCTTTGATATATCTAATGGCACTCGCCAGGGTTGCTCCTATGTTCTTATGATACCTAAGGCAATGTATATATGGTCTCATCTCCACAACCTAGGCTTTCCAGTAAAGGATAAAAGACACACCATTAGTAGGGATTGGCCGATGTTCGAGTCGAGCATAACATTATGGGGCACTCGCGGCTAGTTCGACTGCCGCAGAGCGCCCCATAACGCACTGCGATATCGCAGTGCATTGATGGCTGCCGATTGGCCAAGCATGCACCTGACCTGCATGCTTTGGCCAATCACAGCGGACTCTTCTGTGAGAGCCATGATTGGCCAATGGTAGGGGACCTTTGGCCAATTATGGATCAGGGGGCTAAGTCCATGCCCCACACTATATAAGGCTGCCTACATGGCAGCCGTATATAGTGTAATAATGGAGATAGAGAGAAGTTGGGCTAGATTAGGCAGGTTAGTTAGTGGCATGCAGGCAGTTAGTGTGTGTGTGTGTGTGTGTGTGTATATGTATGTTTTTATACATATATATATATATATATATATATATACAGTGTAGACTATATACAGTCGGTGCAGGCAGTGTAATTTTAATTTTCTTTCAGTGGCGACTCGCCGAATGGGCTGTCTTCAGTTTAACAGCTCTTATAAAGGCAAGGGCGGGGCCACCTGGTGACGTAACCAGGTGACCTGCCCCTTCTGACATCATGTGATGTCAGAGGGGGCGGGGTCATCCGTTTACGTCAACGGGTGGCCCTGCTCTTTCCTATATAAGAGCTGTCAAACTGAAGACCGCTCATTCGGCGAGTCACCTCTGAAAAAAGTGGATGCCTCTTTCATTTCTTTTTTTTTCGGGTCCCTCGGCGCCATGATTGAAGATGGATTACATTGCGGGACACTTTTTTTTAAAAAAAGAACTTGTCCCAAACGGTCTCCTGTCGTTTTTACTTTTTGACACTTTTTCAGTGAATGGGTAGGGGTACGATGTACCCGATACCCATTCACATGGGGGGGTGGGATTTGGGGGCTTCCAGATTCCGATTATCACCCCGACATCCACAGACCAGGGTTGTCGGGAAGAGGCTCTGGTCCCCATCAACATGAGGACAAGGTGCTTTGGGGCACCCAACCCCCCATGTTGAGGGCATGTAGTCTGGTACGGTTCAGGAGGGGGAGGCGCTCGCTCATTTCCCCCCCCCCCCCTATCCTGCCCTGCCAGGTTGCATGCTTGGATAAGGGTCTGGTACGGATTTTGGTGGGAACCCATGTCAATTTTCTTTTTAAATTTTGGCGTGAAGTTCCCCTTGAGTTCCCCAAAGGGCCTGGTATGAACTGGGGGGGACCCCACGCAATTTTTTTCATTGATTGTTCATTTATATTGAAGGGAACTGGCAATACATCACAGCCACAATCAAGTTTAAATAATATTTTTCCTTTAGAAATGTCATTTTGCTGCAGCACTGTTCTAAACATCACACAGATGCACCACTTTACAGACAGACTAAGGGGGCCCCCCAAGGAATATTTCATTTTTATTGTTTCACTTTAAGCATTATTAAAATCAGTGCTCCTGAAAAAACAGTCCTTTTAAAAACTTTTTTTTCTCCTACGTTCACTGACAGACGCAGCTCTCCATTGACGTGTGGGGTTATATGCAAGTCCTATTAGGAGTTAACTAGGCAAAGAAAGAAAGCTGACCCCTCCCAGGGGGCTGTCCTCTCTTCCCATATAATCCCCCTACTCTGCTCAGTACATTCGTTTTAACATGCCTAGTGAAAGGAGTTGACCTGGCTCCCTTATGGGACATGCGGATAGGATTTTTGCCTCGGCTTTTTTTTTTTTTTTTTCAAGCTAATTGAAGACTACTATCAAGAAGCTGGCTGGGGCATAGAGGGTTCCTATAAAAACCCTGTACTTTCCCCAGCACGGCCATCCGATGTGAGCCAGTCCCAGGATGTTAGTGGGTCCCGCCGCATCGTGCCCGTTCCGTGCGGGTGGCCAGTGGGTGATCCCCATTTGTGCCCAGTGTCTGGATTTGGTCTGGTCCAGGGGCCTGTGGCCAGCAGCATCCCTCCCTAGCTGGGGAGAAAAGTCTGTGACCGGGTGGCTACCGGCTGCACCCATCAGGAGTGGTGAGTGAGCCCCCCTCTGCCCCCTTAGGGGCGCTGGGGTGGGCCGCAGGGCGATTTGTGACTTTCTGCATGTGGTAGCCACCAGTAGAGGAGGGTCACTGGGGCTCTCCTGGGTCCTTTCGCTCCGCACCCCGCTTGCACTGTTTGTGCAGACTGTCTAGGCCGCCATGCGGCGATCCGTTGCCATTTTGCCGTAGCCACGGCCATTTTCCCTGGGTTTTTCAGTACCATGCTGTGGCGGCCATTTTGCCAGAGCCTCTGTGTTCAGCAGCCCTTGGCCCTCTAGTGGATGTTGCCATTTTTCTTCCTTTCACTTTGCTGGGACAGTGTGCTGGCTGCTGCTGATGGCGCAGGCTCTCTGGCGGTCCACAGGACTTTTCTTGGCAAACAAACAGCAAGTATAGCTGGCTTCCTGGGGGTGCTGGTGGTGGTGGGTACTCCTGGGTTTCCCTGGCGTTCTGAGGGGCGGTGGTGTGTTTGACTGTGTGGGGGTGCCGCTAGTGGTTGTTCTCATTGTGTGGCTCAATCTGTGGGTGTGATGGCAGATGATCCTGCAGGGCCCTCTGAGGAGGATTTAGATGCAGCGCAACCTGCATCGGTGTCCCTGGTGTCCTTAGAACAGCTGCGGGTGGTGTTTGGGGAATCCTTTCCCGGGGGGGGGCAGAGCAAGGCCCCGGGGGCCCCTAAAAAGCGCCCCCCTCCCCCTTGTTCTTCAGGGGAGGATTCCGAACCGGAAGTGGCGTCGGGGGTCACGGGGACCCCGTAGAGCTTTCTGAGGGTGAACTTTGTCCCTCAGACGAGGAGGCAGAAGGCCAGGGGGATAAAGTAGTGCACGAAAAAGCACTGTCTGCAATCATTTCTGGCATCCGTGTGTCTTTGCGACTGAACCAAGATGGACGCTGGTCGGCGCAGGAGTCTCGCCTTCCGATCAATGTGCTGGAGCTCAGAGCGATCAGACTCTGTCTATCCCAATGGACGGCGACGCTTCAAGGGCTCCCGATTCGGGTCCAGTCGGACAATGCCACGGTGGTGGCGTATGTGAACCATCAGGGCGGAACGAGAAGTGCGGCAGCGGCCGCGGAAGCAGCTCTCATTCTGCATTGGGCAGAACTGCACATTCCGGCAATCTCCGCCATCTACATTCCAGGCGTAGAATATTGGCAGGCGGACTTCCTCAGTCGCCAGACGCTGGATCAGGGAGACTGGTCTCTCCATCCAGAAGTGTTCAGCCAGATTTGCCACAAGTGGGGCACGCCAGACATGGACCTCATGGTGTCTTGGTTCAACCACAAGGTAAAGTCCTTTGTGTGCAAGACAAGAGACCCATTGGCAGTGGCCACAGACGCACGCACGCCGTCTTCTGTACGCCTATCCTCCCATCAAAATGCTCCCGCGCCTACTGCGCAGGGTGGAAGCGGAGGGAATTCCAATGATTCTGGTGGCTCCAGGCTGGCCTCGGCGTCCGTGGTAAGCCGATGTAATGAGAATGGTGGCAGACGTTCCCTGGCGTCTCCCGCTGTGAGACGATTTGCTGTCTCAGGGACCCATATTGCACCTTGCTTTACCCTCGCTGGCTTTGACGGCCTGGCTATTGAATCCCAGGTGTTGAGGGACTGGGTTGTCGACGACTCAGTGGTCCCTACCATGCTGAAGGTGCGCAAATGTACTTCGCGCAAAATCTATCATAGAACCTGGAAGGCCTATATTGTCTGGTGTGAGGCGGGGGGTTGGAACCCTCGCTCCTATGTGGTGTCTAGGGTCCTGACTTTTTTACAACAGGGCCTGAATAAAAAATTGGCCTTGAGTACTCTCAAGGGCCAGATATCGGCCTTGGCGATTCTTTTCCAACGCCCTCTGGCGTTGCATTCCTTGATTCGTACATTTGTACAAGGTGTGCGCCATGTGGCTCCTCAGGTACGGTCGCCTTTGGCGCTGTGGGATTTGAATCTAGTGCTATCTGTGCTGCAGAAGCCACCATATGAGAAGATCAGGGATATTCCCTTACAATTGTTGTCACAGAAAGTGGCTTTCTTGGTGGCCATTACATCCGCTAGGCGGGTGTCTGAATTGGCAGCGTTGTCCTGCAGGACGGATGGTCCGCGCAAAGGTTTGGCGGCCTCGTTGGCTACTGTCTCTTGTTGGATCAGACAGACCGTGACTCATGCGTATTCTGTTCGGGGCAAAGTGCCCCTTTTCCAGTCACGACTCATTCTACCAGGGCTGTTAGCACTTCTTGGGCCTTTCGACATCAGGCCTCGGTGTCACAGGTGTGCAAGGCAGCTACTTGGGCCTCAGTGCATACATTTACTAAGTTTTATAAAGTTGATGTGTCCGCATCTTCGGATGCTGCTTTTGGCCGTAAAGTTTTACAGGCGGCAGTGAAGGCGCGTCTGGCGCCTCTTCAGAGGTTCTGTTGGGTACAGTTGTTGTCGTTTACCCACCCCTCTTATTGACACAGCTTTGGGACATCCCCACACATCAATGGAGAGCTGCGTCTGTCAGTGAACGTAGGAGAAAAAGGGATTTTATTAAAACTTACCGTAAAATCCTTTTCTCTGAGTTCACTGACAGACACAGCACCCACCCCTCTGCGTTTTTTTCGGTACGGCTTGTTATGAACTAATGTACTGAGCAGAGTAGGGGGATTATATGGGAAGAGAGGACAGCCCCCTGGGAGGGGCCAGCTTGTATTCTTTCTTTGCCTAGTTAACTCCTAATAGGACTTGCATATAACCCCACACATCAATGGAGAGCTGTGTCTGTCAGTGAACTCAGAGAAAAGGATTTTACGATAAGTTTTAATAAAATCCCTTTTTTTGCATTGCTACATGTCCCCTAGTCCCCTAGGGCAGTACCCAGGTCCCCATACACTTTTTTATGGCAATAACTTACATATAAGCCTTTAAAATGAGCGCCTTTGATTTTTCATGTTCGTGTATCATAGACTTTAATGGGGTTCGCATGTTTACACAAATTGTTTATTTGTTTGCATGTTCTGGTGAGAACCAAACCGGGGGGGGGGGGGGGGGGCAA
>BLSH010300883.1:953572-966969 GCA_018402905.1 Glandirana rugosa | reverse complement strand
GGTTCCCCCCTCCTGGGGCTGACCTGTGAGACCAGGTACTGAGAGGTGCCAGAACCCTCCCTCCCAATGGTCTCCCCACATCCTTAACCTACCCCTCCCTCTCACTTACTTATTTAATGTCAACTGATCTTGTCCTCCCCAGAGTGTCCAGTCGGGGTCCTCCCCCCTTGGCAAAGAAGAGATAAGGGGACCCCCGTTGGAGAACTCCCCCCCACCCTAGACAGCCCCTCTCTTCCCCCTTGCTAGAGATGTTATTCCACCTGCTCCCCCCCACCCGCCGTGCCCTATGTGATGACAGTCCCAATTGACAGTCCCGAATCTAAAGGCGCTTCAGTGATGTGGATTATAACTCACAGTTTTGTTCTCAAGTCTGTAGTCCTTGGTAATGATCTTGATGAGATTTTATAGGGAGACCTATATCCTGGAAGGTCTCTACCCAATGCCTGTCCTTAACTGGGTCTACACCTAAACACACACGGGGTGGACAAATATTGTCATGGAATAAATATTTTATGAATGAATAAATTACAGTTAGCTAGAACAGGAGGAGCAGTTGGTTTTCTTTTTTTGATTTGGTATATACATAAGAGATCTAACTGATCCCAGTGACAGGGATCAGTAGATCTCTTACATGTCCACTGACAGAACGGGGAACCGCCGTGTTGACTTCGGCGGTTCCCTGTTCTTTCCCTCTAGTAGCTCATTGCGGCTTGCCGGCGGACATCGGGTCCGCCCGAGCCGCGGGCACACGCACGCAGAGTGCGGCGGGGACGAGAGCGCGCCGCCGGCGGGCACGTTCATGCCCCCTAGCTGTGCGTCCACAAATCGCCGTTTATTTACGGCGATTCACGGAATATGTCCACACTGCCTCAGTAAAAAGGCAGTGCGCGGTCGGGAAGTGGTTAAGGACTGCATCTAATTCTTTTGGTTTCAGGGGCTTCATTATAAGCTGAACTTCACCTGAATTATTATTGTTGTAAACGGTGGTAGTCACAGTGGGTGTGGCAGGTAATGAATTATCAGATTTAATATGAGGTTCTGTTTCATTTGATAGAAAGTTTGAGTGTGTATTTTGCTGCAGATTACTGAATTCAAGATTTGACTCATATCTGCCTTCCTGAGATCTCTTCTCTAATTCCATAATTCTTAATCTTTCATTTTCCTCTGATAATTCATCACAATGTTTAGATTTCTCAAGCAAAACTTCTCCATTGGTCACTGCATGCAGTTTTAAATGTACAGTCTTAGTTTCATTCCAGCTAGACCATATCTAAACCTGTGCCCTCATCTTCATGGAGAAAGAATGAACTGACATTGCCAGCTTGAATGTCCACTTAAGTGCTAGTCTCACACTGGGGGGGTTCTCCTAACCTCACATTAGTGTTTACCCCCTCAAAGCTAATTAGCATCAATAAATACTTTTTGTACTATACCTTTGACATTTGACCACCCAATCTACATTCCACAACTCCCTATAAGTAACTGTGGGCCTTTGATATGTAATGCAGCTTGCCTGCCAGCTGGATTAGACCATAAATTATGGCCTATGTATACCAATGTACCGCTACATATTATAAAAACTGTGTATATGTATATGAAATATTACACAACATGATATACTGATTTTTTTATATTGATTTTTCCAGTGGTTCAAGATATATTTTGAAAAAGTAAGACCAAGCTTGCTGAAAAAATTTTCCACAGAAGATGCATTTTTTTTATCAACGTCGGGGAAGAAAATTTACAAAGTATCAAATGATTTAAGAAGATATCATGAGAGGTGATTAGGAGCTAATTTTGTAATCTTTATGCACAGATATAATTTTTATAGTAAAGTCCCTGTAAAGCTTTTATGTTTCAATTGCTATCCTGGGCTTTGTTGTTTGAGAGATTGGCCCTCACACATTCTGTTCTGCTGAATAAGACCTGGAAGGAAGGGGGATTCTCCAAAACCAAAACAGACAAATATCAAAAATGTGATTTCTTCTAGTAGACTACGATTGGCTACAACTCAGATCAGTTCTTTATTTTTATGCATGCAAAGGTCTTTTAAGCACTTGCCAACCGCCCGCTGCAGCGTGACGGCGACAAAGTGGCTTGTAATCGCAAACCGCCATCACCTGACGGTGACCGCAATAACTAGTATTGTGAACGCGCACCGCCAGATGCGCGCTCGCATGCTCACTGTGTTCCGGGGGGGGGGGGCCAGGGAGTGGGTAGGGCGGACTCGATCTCTGCCGGTTACTCGCAATGCCTCCCCCCCGCAGTGAGAGAACGGAGGTCTGTGTATGTAAACACGGATCTCCGTTCTGACAGAGGGGGAAGGGCTGTGATCACAGGCTTCCTGTATATGGATGCCGTGATCACTCCCCTCCCCTTGCCAGCCCAGCCCCCATACAGTTAGAACACACTGAGGGGACACAGTTAACCCTTAGAGCGCCCCCTGCAGGTTAACCCCTTCACTGCCAATGGCATTTACACAGTAATCAGTGCATTTTCATAGCACTGATCGCTGTATAAATGCCAATGGTCCCAAAAAAGTGGTCCGCTGCAATATCGCAGTACCGCTAAAAATCGCAGATCACCACCATTATTAGTAAAAAATTCAACAAAAATTGTAAAAACCCAGAAATGAATTCTCATGGTTTATAAATGCGGCAACTTCTGCGCAAAACCAATCAATAAACGCTGATTGCGATTTTTTTAAAACAAAAATATGAGGAAGAATATAAATCGGCCAAAACTGATGAAAAAAATGTTTTTTTACATTTTTTTTTGGATTTCCATTTTAGCAAAAAGTAAGAAAAATTGTATTTTTTTTTGCAAAACTGTTGCTCTTTTTTTGTTTATAGCGGCGATCAGAAATTATGCAGAGGTGTTCAAATACCACCAAAAAAAGCCCTATTTTTGTGGGAAAAAAATTACGCAAATTTCGTTTGGGTACAACATCGCACGACCACGCAATTGTCAGTTAAAATGACGCAGTGCCGAATCACAAAAAGTGCTCTGGTCCTAAAGGCTGGAATCCTTCCGGGGCTGAAGTGGCTAAATTTCCTCTCGCTTCCTGTCTAGTGCAACCTTTTGTCAGCAGGACCAAAGAGAAGGATCCTCTGATGGAGTTTTGGATAGCACAAAAAATCTGACCAGGGTTAAAATCCTTCCTAGCTCTATTCAAAGCAAAAGAAATGTCCTGACATACAACATAAGTTCTGTTATCACTTGTCCATTTTTGCTTTAGGTTCAGCCTACCAAATATTACCAGCCAGACCATCCGTCGGATATGCGAGACATGGACCATGCAGAAATATTCGGATGTCGAGCGGTGCATGTTTGCTAATTACCTTTCGCATACAAATTACACAGCGGATCGGTGTTATAGAGAAAAGATTTTAACTGACATCTGTTGTGCATCTCTACTGGTCACAAGAGCTGGCGCAGGTAGTACAACCAGCGGCCAAGCAAAAGACTCAAGGTAATCCTCATAGCTTTGCTTAAAGGGTATGTAAGCCCCATTACAAATGTTCTGTAGTGTGACTTACCAATTTACAGAGGTGGTTGCTGCAATATTTTTCTTTCTTCCAGTTTTTCTAATTTTATTTTCACATAGTAATGCATCCAGTAATGCACTTTTGCCTTAGGGTAACAATGTGCACTCACCCTACTGTATCTATGGAGGGGCAGGCAGCAGTGCCATCCTAGCACAGGAAATGTTTAGGACTCTAGACTACCTCCATCTCTCCATTATATAGGTGGAGGTGTCCTGTTGTTTAAAGAGAGTTGTGAACAATACCAAGTGATATATTACTGTGCTGTCTTTGCTGACTATTATCAGATCACAATATTTCTAGATTGTAAGCTCTAACGAGCAGGGCCCTCCGATTCCTCCTGTACTGAATTGTATTGTAACTGTACAGTCTGCATATTGTAAAGCGCTGCACAAACTGTTGGCGCTATATAAATCCTGTATTATAATAATTTCTAGCAGTGTACATACAGATACCACTTTTGGGTTTTGCATACATGTTAATATATTTGGATACCCCTATGTACCAAATGGGAAAGCTCCACTTGTTTGCTTCTGCCCCGTTTTTTTTTGGGTGACCGCACCGTGCCAAAGTCCCCCAGAAGTTCGGCCCCCTCCTTCTTCCCATTCACAATGCACAGTGTACTTTGTGCATGCGCAGTAGGGAGCCGGGTGTGGAGCCACAAGGCTTCCCTGCCAGTTTCCCTTACAAGAAATGGCGGTGGCAGTACCCAATGCTGATTGCTTGCTAACATTGCGGGATTCCTGGACAGGTAAGTGTCCTAATGATAAAAGTCAGCAGCTACTGTATTTATAGCTGCTGACTTTTAAATTTTTTTTTGGGGGGGGGGGGGCTGGCCTGGAACTCCATTTTGAGAGGATAGATTACATTAGATGTAGAATCATTTTTGTTTTTCATGTTTTAAGTTTGGTTATAATGGAGAAGGGTTTATGCTTGTAGTATCAGTTTTTTCATTGCTGTCTAAGGTTCTGTTTGAGGGTGGGGGTGTTTCCCATTCTATTCCTGCTTGTGAAACATAATTAGTCATACAGGAAGTTAGGGAAACTCTCTACTAAATATTTAAGAAAAAGTGCTTTTAGTGTTGTATGTGTCCCTCTTGGGGATGTCCCCTCCCTTAATGTGCTGGCAAAATTTTAGGATGAAAGTTTAGGATGAAAAACATTTTTCTTAGGAAACACGATGTAGCACCCTCCAAGGTAGGTTGCTAGAAATGTTAGGTAAATCTAGTTATTTTGGGCTCTCTGTAAACATTAGAGCAGCTTGTGTTTGTTTTGGCCTGTTCTGGGCTTCACAGGCAGCAGGTTTGATTATTTCCCCCTGCTTTCTGGAGGATTCTAGAATGTAGTGGGTTGGAAAGAGGCACATAAGCAGCCTGAATATTTAAGCTGGCTCAGCCAATCCCTGGAGAAGGGTGTCCAGTAGGCGGCTGGGGAGTGCATAAGTAGTTGGGGGTCTGCAGCAGCCCTGTCCTTTTCCAGGAGGAGAAGTTCCCAACCTGAAGGGCTGTAGCTCTTTTAAGTTCCACATGTGCTCATCTAGGTACCAGCTATGCTAAAGCTGGAGGGCTGTTTTGCTGATCTGTATAGAAGTTCACAGAAGAAATGCCTGCCTGATATTGGAGGGAGGTATCCAAGTATTTAGGAACATTGTGAGTACAGACCTGAGTGTAGAATCCCAGTGACTGGTTGCTGTTACTATCCCTTGTGCATCAGTGCCAGAGCTTGCTTGAACTGGGACATTTCTTAGGGTGTCTCAGTGCTGCCCATTCCCTTGGATTCTACCAGAGGGACTGTTCTAAGAAAAAGTGTCCTCTTGTTACTGCTCAGTGTTAATGGAATATCTCACAGCTTACTATGCCCTATCCAAGTGTATTCAGCAATAAATCTCAAAAAGGCAACCCATATACTGTTCATTGAGCCAGAAAGTGTGACTGTTGCTGTGTGACTGGCTGCCACTACACTAATCTGGGAGATGAACCTGTGGCAAATCAGCAGACCCTTTTTGGGGTGAGTGCTACAATTATTTAACATTTTTTTCCCCCTAGAAAAAGAACCGAAGAACCTGAAGATGTCGTCATGCAACCCCCCCAAAAAATGAGACGGTCCACCAGGATCCAGAGTGAGTAAAAAATAGTGTGTGTGTGAATATGAATGTATGTGCAATGTATGTGTGTATACACAGTATATGCAGTGTGTGCGTATAATACTGTATATATATATATATATATATATATATATATATATATATATATATATATATAAACTGAACACAAACTTGTTCACTCTGCTAGAAAAGATTTATTATATGAGGTACAAATACTCTGGTAGAGACAGAGGGGAGCTCTAGGCTCTCAGACAGTAGGAACTTGCTAAGGCACTAGGTGGAAAAGTCAGAATGATTGTCTGAAGTGAGAATCATCATTAAGGCCCGTACACACAGTATGATTATGGGCCAACAACGTTCGTCCAACAGCCTGTTGGCTGATTATCCGACCGTTCGTACGCACAATTCTACAGCCGATTGTCTATTATCGTCCAACAGAAGTTGGCTGACAAGACTAGAAAACTTTTGTTGGCCGACAAGGCGTTGGCCGATTGTTGGCTCATGTGTACAGAAGTTGGCCCAACCAAAAGTTTGAAGTGCAAACACGCATGCTCGGAATCCAGGAAGTGTTTGGTCGTGTAAACCTGTGTTCCTAATTCACAAATCACATTCACCTGAACTTCCTCTTTATATGCTCGTAACACGTCACTACGTTCGGCCTTGTTGGCCAATTACTTGACTACCGTCAGTACACTAGACAAAACCACAGACAGCTGATTTGGACAAAAGTTGGATGTTCGGTTGGCAACAATCTGCAAGTGTGTACGAGGCTTAAGAGTTGATAAGCTAAATGCATATCAAAGTGGCTATAGGCTGCCAATAGAAATTAAGTAAGGGTCCTACATATAATTAACAGGAGGTTCTCCAGGAAGTCTGTGCCATCAACAAATAAATATTCAGAGCCATTCTGAGCTCTTCTTTCCAGGGAGAACCATTGTAGAGCTCAGTGGTGGCTGGTGCTATTTTTTGGGGAGGGGGGGCTGCAAACAATCCACGTGCCCCCCACCCCCCAGTTGGTCGGATCAGCCTCACCCACTCCCCCTCCCCCCGTTTGGTTGGTTGGATCACGGTGGCTTCCCCTGCGTCTCCTCCTCGGCGGCCAATAAGATCGCTTATATTCTCTCCTTCAATCGGGACCCATTTCCTGATTGGCCAGGAGGAGAATCAGGAAGACAATAGTGAATATTAATTCGCTATTGTCACACAACTGGGTGGGCTCAGGGCGCAGTGCTCTGCTCCCTGAGCCTACCCTTTATTGAAGCCAAGTAGAGCCTCAGGCTCTAATCACGTGCTCCTAAAAAAATAAAAAAATAGAAAGCACCATTGGAATCCATGAATCTGGCACCCTGCATGTAGATTAAGGGTCAGGCGCATGGACTAGGGGGGCAGCGCCCCTGTGCCTCGTATGGACGGGCCGCTATTGGTAGAGCCACTCGGCAATACACCAATAGGTAAAAGGTTACAGAAGCACTGTGTCTCTGCTTCCTCCCTATTCTTATTCTAAAATAAATAGATAAAAATATGGAGTGCACAGGCCTGTGCTATCTACCCCACTTTAGACTTCCATGTATGGCATGATAGATCACCCCGACAAAATAGAGATACTCCCAATACAACCAGCCGGTCTTTAGCACAACTGCTTAAATGGATGTATACACGTAGACTCAAATGTCCTATAGTTTTAATTGCATTTATGCATGTTTTAACCTTTCGCATTACAATATGTATTCTTGGTTGTACCTCACTAGCATGACACAAGATTGTTTGTACTGAGAAGTTATCTGTTCTTTGTACCTGTGACACATCTTTAAATAAAGAATTAAAAAAAAAAAAGAAGCCTTTTAACTGCAAATCCACTCTACAGGGCAGCCGCACAGGATTACGTATATATACACTTCTGGGTATTGGTCGCAAGTGTGCACCGCTGGGTACTTGCTCCCGCTGTGATCCTACACAGTGGATCCAGTGGACCCGATCTCCATTGACATCTGCTGATTGTTCGGTACACAGGCAGGACGGCAATCTGTCTGTGTAAACAAGGCAGATTGCCGTTCTGTCAGTACAGAAGGCATGAATCCTGTGTTCCTGTAAAGCAGGAACACTGTTCCATGCCTTCTACTAGTAAAAGCACCTCCCCCACTACACTGAAACATTTGGAACTATGTTTCTGATGATGTTCATCTACACTGCAGAGTGCATGAGCATCATGGGAAATGTAGTTCCAAAACATCTGGGGTGCCAAGGTTTGCCATCACTGGTCTAGGCACACAGTTAACCCTTTGATCGTCGCTGATGTTAACCCCTTCCCAGCCAGTGTCATTAGTACAGAGATGAGTGTGTTCATTTAGAAAAGAAAGGTGCTGGTAAAATGACATACTTGCTAGCCCCTTCCCCTACTCTCTATCCTGAAACATTCCCTGCAGCAGCTGAGGGGAGAAGAGGGAAGCCAACAGCACTGCGGGGCAGGGGGACCAACATGGGGGGAAGCCCAGGCAGTAGGGAGAATCGGCATTGTATGTGGTGATTAGGGTGTGCCCTGGCATACCTCCTGCGCACGTTTGTGATTGCTTCTGAATACATACAATGCCCAATGGGTCTGTAATGTCTTTTCAGTCTCCCCCATCAGAGTCTTTTACTCTTGCTCTGTGCTCTCATTCATTCAGGTTCTCCCCCAATCTCCAGTGCTGTCTGCTGAAAGAATCCAGAGGCAGAGCATAGCTACTTCTGGCTACTGCTGACGCTACATGTGGGGAGGGATATGAGCGGAGTTGATGTTCTAAGGAAAGTCTGTTTTGAGAGGTAACCTGGCAAATGTTTATGTCAGGAGGGATTAGTTTGTAGTGTAATGAGAACAGGGTTAAAATGGTTGTAACCCTAAAAAAAAAATGATCCTGATCCTTTAACCACTTCAAAATAATTGAGAGCACAAAGCAAGAGTGAAGGACTCTGCTGGGGGAGATTGAAAAGACATTCCAGACCCATTGGGCATTTTATGTATTTAGAAGCAATCATAGGTGTACGCAGGGGGTGTGCCAGGGCAGACCCGACCACCCTTCCCGCCCAGACCAATTTTCAGCTATTGGCTGCAATTTACCCCTACCTGTGATATTGGTTGCAATTTACCCCACCTGTGATATTGGCTGCAATTTACCCCACCTTTGATACTGGCTGCAATTACCCCACCTTTGATACTGGCTGCAATTACCCCACCTGTGATACAGGCTGCAATTTACCCCCAACTGTGATATTGGCTGCAATTTAACCCCACCTGTGTTATTGGCTGCAATTTACCCCACCTGTGATACTGGCTGCTATATAACCCTACCTGTGATGCTGGGGCTGTATACTGTGTCCTGTGATACTGGCTGCTATATACCCCATCTGTGATACTGAGCTGGATACTGTGTCCTGTGATGCTGAGCTGTATACTGTGTCCTGTGATGCTGAGCTGTATACTTTGGCCTGTGATACTGAGCTGGATACTGTGTCCTGTGATGCTGAGCTGTATACTGTGTCCTGTGATTCTGAGCTGGATACTGTGTCATGTGATGCTGAGCTGTATACTGTGTCCTGTGATACTGAGCTGTATACTGTGTCCTGTGATACTGAGCTGTATACTGTGTCCTGTGATGCTGAGCTGTATGCTGTGTCCTGTGATGCTGAGCTGTATACTGTGTCCTGTGATGCTGAGCTGTGTACTCCTGACACAACATGTGGAATACAGGGGATGGAGTGGGTGGATTCTATAAGGGGTGGGGCTTATGGGAAGTAGGAGGGGTCAAAATGGAAGGGTGGGGCCTGGCGCCCCCCATCCTAAAACTTCACCAGCCGCCACTGGTAGTTTTTTTTTCCGGATGCTCCAAACAATCGGAAAGGGGGTTCATCAGAGAAAATGACTTTACCCCAGTCCTCAGCAGTCCAATCCCTGTACCCTTTGCAGAATATCAGCCTGTCCCTGATGTTTTTCTTGGTGAGAAGTGGCTCCTTTGCTGTCCTTCTTGACACCAGGCCATCCTCCAAAAGCCTTTGCCTCACTGTGCATGCAGATGCCCTCACACCTGCCTGCTGCCCTTTCTGAGCAAGCTCTGCACTGGTGGTACCCCAATCCTGCAGCTGAATCAACTGTAGTAGATGGTCTGGGCGCTTGCTGGACTTTCTTGGGCGCCCTGAGGCTTTCTTCAAAAATGCAGTGGCATTTTTTCTTTTTTACAGGATTACGTTCATTTTCATGGCAAATAGGAACTTTACAATTATTTGCAATTCATCTGATCACTCTTCATAACATTCTGGAGTATATGCAATTTTAGCAGACTTTATGAAAATTAATATTTGTGTCATTCTCAAAACTTTTGTCCACGGCTGTATATGATACAGCAGGCACATATCAGGAATATGAAATAATGAGTTTACATACTCTTTAACCATGTGTTAATCCATACCCTGTATAATTAAACAATACCACATAACCTAAACACTCTACTGTGAGTAGGTAAAAAATAACAATCCTCAATAAACAGAATGGAGCATGGTGTTCATGGCTATTTGCATGGCAGCACAATTGTATGAAGGAACACTAATCATTTAACAAATCATTTATTTTTTATTGAGGATTGTTGTTTTGTATCTACTCACAGTTAAGCTTAGTTCACTACTACAGGTGTGACCAAGAATGGGCCCATTTCCACACATACGGCAAGCCATTCATTTCAATGGGCTGCCCTATGCATGTAAAACACAAAAAGGAAGTGCTGATTCTTTTCCAAAATAGGGTGCCACACCAAACCATTTGTAGATGTGTGGGGGTGCAATTAACAATTAAAGTGGTAGTAAACCCAGCTGAATAAGCATAATGCAGCATATATATTGAGTCCACTTTACACATGGCTAATAACAAAGATACACTTGCTAGCTAATACACGTTTTACTTACCAAAAACAATGATTTTTATAGCTGTCCGGGACTGTATAAGGCTGCGCCATTTTTACTGTTCTCTTCTGTGTTTAGCCATGCCTCTCATTCCGCCCTCATTGTGCGTAGAGGCAGATAATCTCACGCATGCGCATTGCATTACATAACCAAGTCTCCTTTTCCTTTCCGATTCCCATGGCAACCCCTATACAGCGAACAGCGGAGGATCATTTATCTTGTCTCTCCGCTTCTCCTCCTCACTCTGCAGCTCCGCCGTCCTTCTCCACACAACCCCTGTGATGTTAGGAGTCACAAGGGGCGCCAGGAAATGCAGTGTTATCAAGAAGTCTTCAGAATATCGCATGAGGTCGGGGCTGACGCGAGATGACGTAGCCCTGGAAAAATACCCTAAATATTTCCGGCAGCCAGAGGCTTGCCAGAAAATTAGAGAATAACGGTGCATGCGCTTGTGACATCATACGGCGAAATATACGATTTTGTACACCCGCTCCTCCTCAGCAAACTCCACTCCCTTGGCCTCCATGATTCTGCTTTATCCTGGTTCTCCTCCTACCTATCTCAGCGCACTTTCAGTGTCACTTACTACTCCATCTCCTCTGCTCCTCTTTCTGTTGGGGTACCCCAAGGCTCTGTCCTTGGGCCCCTCCTATTCTCTCTCTATACCTCTTCCCTGGGCCAGTTGATAACCTCCCATGGCTTCCAATACCACCTCTATGCCGATGACACCCAGATCTATTTCTCCGCTCCTCAACTCACCCCCTCGATCTCCTCACAGATCACAAACTTACTGAATGACATATCGGTATGGATGTCACACCACTTCCTCAAACTCAATCTTTCTAAAGCTGAGTTTGTTATATTTCCTCCCCCCGGCCCCCCCCCCCATGACTTTTCTAATAAGATCAATAGCACAACCATTGGTCCCTCCATACATGCCAGGGTGCTGGGTGTAGTCCTTGACTTTAACCTCTCCTTCAGGCCCCTCATCCAGGGCTGGACTGGGACAAAAATTTGGCCCTGGACTTCATCCAGACCGGCCCACTTTAATTTTGCAAACACGCACAAAAACAGTATATAAACTATACGCAATTGCTCGCGGTGCACCCGCCCAGGATCGGCCCTGCAAAGTGGGGACAAACTTGGTCCAGGGACATTATCCTCAGTTTGGGGACTGTCCCTGGAAACCAGGGACGCCTGGTCACCCTAGGCTAGTGGCCAGCAGGCCCAACAGGCCATGGCCAGCAGTACCCACAGGTCCGCGGCCAGCAGTACCCACAGGTCTGCTGCCAGCTCCCAGCAGGACCAACAGCCAGTGGGACCTGCTGGGAGCTGGCCGCAGATCTGTGGATCCTGTCTGCCGCTGACCTGTGAGTCCTGCTTTTGAGCTACTGGGTGAGCACTGGGACAGGGTAAATGGGGGGGTAGATAGATGGGATGTGGGGTCAACTGGCCCTGGGGGTGTCAGGGTCTCTCACCTCAGTGATGACAGCTGCCAGTGCCAGCTCAGCAGATCCTTGCATGGCCTCCTCCAGTTCTGGGGGGTGATACTCATGTCCTGGGGGCTGGGGTCAAGTAAAGTTGCAGCCCGAGCCAGTCACGTGGGTTCTAAGTCCTGACTCCCTGGCACGCTCTTCCTCCAAGATCAAGCCACACAGCCATTACTTTGACAGGCTATCACTAGGGTGGTCACATTTTCAGGGACACCCCCCTTCCCAAAAAAAGATGAGGGGGGGAATGTAGTCTCGGGGTTCACGGGGATTTTGGTGGCGGGGGTGATTGGTCGGACGAATGGCTGGTGTTAGCTTGTAAATCATCCCGACACCATGTTTGATATGGTGTCAGGATGATCAAATCACATTATTTCGGTTACTACATTGCAAGATATATAATGAAATAGTTCAACTCACCGTAATGCAGAATTAGTGGGAACCTTGAGCGTATCACTTGCCACCAGATGCAGTGGGTCAGATGCAGTTTGTCACTTGTCACCCTTGCCTGCCATCAGATGCAGTGGGCCAGATGCAGCATGGCACTTGTCATCATTGCCTGTCACCAGATGCAGTTGGCCAGATGCAGCGTGGCACTTGTCACTGTCGCCTGCCACCAGATGCAGTGGGCCAGATGCAGCGTGGCACTTGTCATCATTGCCTGCCACCAAATGCAGTGGGCCATATATAGCGTGGCACTTGTCATCATTGCCTGCAACCAGATGCAGTGGGCCAGATGCAGCGTGGCACTTGTCACTGTTGCCTGCCAACAGATGCAGTGGACCAGATGCAGCGTGGCACTTGTCACCGTTGCCTGCCACCAGATGCAGTGGGCCAGATGCAGCGTGGCACTTGTCATCATTGCCTGCCACCAGATGCAGTGGGCCAGATGCAGCGTGGCACTTGTCACTGTTGCCTGCCACAGGATGCAGTGGGCCAGATGCAGCTTCTCACTTGCCACTGTTGCCTACCATTAGATGTAGTGTGCCACTTGCCACCCGCAGCCTGCAACCAGATTCAGTGGCCACTTGTCACCCAGATTAGTGTCAGATGACCCCTCTATGGTGATGGTGTCAGGTGGTGAAGAATATAGAAGTAAACCTTACCGTGACTGGTTGCAGTGACTGGCAGGAAGGGCAGAAGAGCTCCGATACAATGAACTGACAATGACAGCTCTGGCCGCTCACACAGCATCCTGTCGTGATCCATGTGCCTGGGGACAGGGCCGGTGCAAAGATTTTTGGTGTGGCGGCGCCGGCGCCCTGTGCACTGTGTCCCGCTCCACTAGCTTCGGCCGCAGTTCAGAGGAGGTGGGTGGAGCTACATACTAGGC
>BLSH010300883.1:927152-941254 GCA_018402905.1 Glandirana rugosa | reverse complement strand
CAGTGCCCCATGGGAAGCCACTTTCCATAGGGGCACTTGTGCGTGCTCGAACCCGAGTCCCTCTGCTGCGTCCATTCACACACGCACAGCAGGACTCGCCCCCCCAACTACCTTGTCACTGGCTTTGATTGACAGCACTGAGAGCCAATGGCTCTTGGTGCCCCAGCAAACCCAGCGGAACCCGGAAGTGAAGTGACCATAAGGATGCAGTGGCCATCTTTATGGTAGGAAATGTGGACTGTTTCCATTACTGTCTACAGGCGCTTGTGATTTGAGGATGATGTAAGTGCAATACTACCTTTTTTAATAAATGTTTTTTAAACATATTGCGCTATGAGTTGCTCGCTTTTTGTTCTTTCATGATACATTCCTGGTCATGACTACATTGGGAAAAGTGGAGGTGCCTTCATACTGTTAAGGAGTATCTCCTGATTGACAAGGAACGCTGCAGCTGAGACACCTGTACCTGTTATTTCATGCTCTTGTGACCTTTGTGATTAGGGTCCATTGCAGGGGGTAAGAGGTGTGTGGTGTCATGGGGTGGTCTTCTATCCTTCTCACTGCGGAATATTGATCTTGTGGATTGAACAGTTGTCAGAACAAACAATTCCTATATGGACTTATTTTAGTGATTCAAAATTCACACTGTAGTTACATTAACGCTGCACCAACCTTAGATAGCTACCATAACCCCGGTATTTTTTTAAACAGCAGGCGGCCCGCTTTCAGATAAAAGTGGTCTCTGTGGCAAGATCACTTTTATTGGGGGTGGGAGAGGCGCCCTCCCACCCTCCACTTTTCCGTCATCTTTGCATACATAAGTCGCGCCCACATATGAAAACGGTGTTCAAACCACACATGTGAGGTATCGCCGCGATCGCTAGAGCAAGAACAATAATTTTAGCACTAGACCTTCGCTGTAACTCTAAACTGGTAACCTGTACAAATTTTTACACGTCGCCGATGGAGGTTTTTAAGTGCCAAAGTTTGTCCCCATTCCACAAGCCGGCACAATTTTAAAGCATAACATGTTGGGTATAAATTTACTCGGTGTAACATTATCTATGCAAAATAATAGGGCTAACTTTACTGTTTTATTTTTTAACTCAAAAAAGTGTTTTTAAAAAAAAAAAAAAAAATAGGATTTTTTTGACTTACCGTAAAATCCTTTTCTCTGAGTTCATTGACAGACACAGCCTCTTAATTTTGACATGTGGGGTATGCACCTTTTACCAGGAGTAGACTAGGCAGAACACAGTTCAGACAATAAGCAAGCTAGCCCCTCCCAGGGGGCAGTCCTCACTCTGCATAACACCCTCCACCCTGCTAGCACTTCAGTTCGTAACAAACAGTACAAACCCAGAACACAGAGGGGTGGGTGCTGCGCCTGTCAATGAACTCAGAGAAAAGGATTTTACGGTAAGTCAAAAAAATCCTCAATCTTGGCATGTGGGGACGTCCCAAAGCAGTGTCAAACAAAAGAGGGGTGGGCAGCGCATGAACAACTGTACCCAACGGAAACTCTCCGGGAGGTGCCAGACGCGCCTACACCGCCGCCTGCAAAACTTTGCGGACAAATGCAGCATCCGCAGATGGTGTGCACAGAGGTCCAAGTGGCAGCCTTGCACACTTGAGACACCGACGCTTGGTGTCGGAAAGCCCAGGAAGTACTAATCGCCCTGGTCGAATGAGCCGTGACCGGAAAAGGGGGTTTTTGACCCCGAACCTCATACGGGTCATGGTCTGTCTAATCCAACGCGAAATAGTGGCCGTCGAGGCCGCCAGCCCTTTGCGCGGGCCATCCGCCACCACGAACAATGCGTCCGACCTCCGAAAAGAGGCTGTGACTGACAAATACACCCGCAGAGCCCTAACCACATCCAGGGAGTGCAATGCAACCTCCTTAGGATGAGACGAGCGCGGACACAAATAAGGAAGAACAATATCCTCATTAATGTGAAAAGAGGAAACCACCTTTGGAAGGAACAAAGGAGATGGGCGTAGCACCGCCTTGTCCTTATGCAGGACCAAGTAAGGAGATCTACAAGACAAAGCCGCCAACTCGGACAACCGCCTGGCGGATGTGATGGCCACCAAGAAGGCCACCTTTTGCGAGAGCAACAGCAAAGAAATGTCCCTGATCTTTTCATACGGCAGCTTCTGCAGTACTGAAAGTACCAGGTTCAGATCCCACGGCGCCAGGGACGACCGCACCTGAGGAGCCACATGACGTACTCCCTGTACAAACGTACAAATCAAAGAGTGCGTCGCTAACGGACGCTGGAAAAGAATCGCCAAGGCAGAAATCTGCCCCTTGAGGGTACTCAGTGCCAGCTTTTGATCCAGGCCTTGCTGCAGAAAGGCCAGCACACGAGTCACTGAAAAGGAACGGGGGTTCCACCCCCCAGCCTTGCACCAGGCAATATAAGCCTTCCAGGTGCGGTGATAGATCTTACGTGCCTTAAGCATGGTGGGGATCACTGACTCAGAGACCCCCCTATCCCTCAATACCTGGGATTCAATAGCCAGGCCGTCAAAGCCAGCGAGTGTAAAGCAGGGTGCAAAATGGGCCCCTGCAATAGCAGATCTTCTCATAGCGGAAGCCGCCAGGGAACATCCACTACCATCCGTATCCGAGGCCAATCCGGTGCCATCAGGATAGCCGAAATCCCCTCCACTTCTATCCTGCGCAACAGGCGTGAAAGAAGCTTGAGAGGAGGGAAGGCGTAAAGGAGCTGGTACCGAGACCACAGAGCCACAAGGGCGTCCACGGCATCCACCAACGGATCCCTTGCTCTGCACACCAAGGTTTGCACCTTGCGATTGAACCGGGATGCCAGCAGGTCCACATCTGGCGTGCTCCACGTCTGGCAGATCTTACGGAACACTTCCGGATGCAGGGACCACTCTACCTGATCCAGAGTCTGGCGACTGAGAAGGTCCGCCTGCCAATTCTCTATGCCCGGAATGTAAATGGCAGAGATGGCCGGCACATGAAGCTTTGCCCACCTCAGGATGTGGGCCACTTCTGTGGCTGCTGCTACGCTCTTCGTGCTGCTCTGATGGTTTACATACGCCACTGCCGTGGCGTTGTCCAACTGGACCTGAACAGGTCGACCGTGCAACCTCTCTGACCAATGGGACAGGCAGAGCCTGATCGCCCGCAGTTCCAGCACATTGATCGGGAGGCGGGACTCCTCCGAGGACCATCGGCCCTGGGCAGACAACCACCCCAGGACTCCTCCCCAGCCCGCCAGGCTGGCGTCGGTCATGACAATCGACCATTCCAAGGGAAGGAATGACTTCCCCAGACTCAAAGCCAGGGCCCGCAGCCACCAGGCAAGAGCCACCCTGGTCTGGTGATCTAACTTGATCACCCGATCCAGAGACAAAGGAGACTTGTCCCACTGCAGCAGAATCGCCCACTGGAGGAGCCGGGTGTGACTCTGAGCATACGGTACTACCTCAAAGGCCAACACCGTGAGCCCCAACACCTGCATGCAAAAGCGTAAGGAAGACCACTGGTCGTGACAGCAGAGCCTGTACCGCAGTTTGCAGCGTCAGCAACTTGGCCGTAGGCAAGAACACCCTCGCCTGCTCTGTGTCCAGTATCAGGCCCAGATATTCTAGGCAGCGCGAGGGGACCAGCGTCGACTTCTGAAGGTTGGTCAACCAGCTGAAATCCCGCAGGGAGGCCAGGGCGATCAAGATATCCTCCAGGGCAGAAGCCGAGTCCGCCCACAGGAGCAGATCATCTAGATATGCCACCACCGCAATGCCCCTCTGCCTCAGCAGAGCCTGCACTGGAGCCAACAGCTTGGTGAAGACCCGCGGAGTGGAGGCTAGGCCCGAAAGGGAGCGCCACAAACTGGTAATGGCGGTCCCCCACCACGAAACGCAGAAAACGCTGGTGCCGAACACAAATGGGGACGTGGAGGTACGCGTCCCTGATGTCCAGAGAAGCCAGGAAATCCCCCTGGTGCAGCGTGGCCATGACAGAACGGACTGACTCCATTCTGAATTTGCGCGCCTTCACAAAGTGATTGAGCGCCCTCAGGTCCAGAACCGGCCTGACTCCATCCTTCTTTGGAACCACAAAGAGGTTGGAATAAAACCCGCTGAACCGTTCCACCGGAGGACAATCACAATCTAACAGAGTCTGGACGGCCCCAAACAGAGCTAGCCGATGCCCCGGAGGGAGCCTCAAATTTGAGGGGAAGAACCCATCCAGGGGCAGGGTACAGAATTCTATCTTGTACGCGGATGACACCACCTCACGCACCCAAAGATCCAAGATGCGGGCGGCCCACCGGTTCGCGAACCCCACAAGCCGACCCCCATGGCAACCCATCATGCGGAGGCGGGCTTCTCTCCACCTTCCCGGACTTGCGCTGCCAGGGGCGCTTTTGGCTCCCTGCGGCAGCCTTCCCGGACCATATGACCGTGCCCGCTGCGCCGGGCACACGATAAAAACGCTTCTGAGTAGAAAAGGAGGGACCCTGTTTATGGCGTTCCTCCCGCCGCTTGGGTTCTGGAAGAAAAGTACTCTTTCCCCCCCCAGTGAAATCCCTAATGATCTCATCCAGGGAAGTCCCAAACAGCCGACCTCCCTGAAACGGAAAGTCCGTGAGGCCTTTTTTCGACGCATGGTCGCCCGACCAGCACCTTAGCCACAGCAGCCGTCTAATGATGATCACAAAAACTGCGAGTTTTGACAGCATGGGAGCTACGTCCAAGGCCGCGTCGCAGAGGTACCTGAGACCCTGCACCAGCTGGTCAGCCAGCTGCACCGACTCCGAAGGGACCACGAGGTCCCCCAAATCCTTGTGCAGCCCTGTCGCCCACTCTGTGAGTGTCTGCGCCACCATCGCTGACGCCAGTACCGGCCGCATGGCCGCCCCCACCACCAGGAACATTGGACACCGCCTCCGTCCACCTGTCGGCTTGGTTCTTAAAAGACGGAGAGCCCTCCATCGGGATTGTGGTAGCCTTGTTCAAGCGGGCCACCGGCGGGTCAACCGCGGGGGACACCCTCAAAAGGATAGCACACAGAAAAGCGTTTAGGTAATGCAAACAAATTCTGAGGACGCTGCCATTCCTTGTAGATGAACTGGTCAAAGTATGGCACATAAGGGAAAACCCTAGGAGTCCGAGCCAGCCTATGGGACCCAGAGGTGTACGCCCCCTCTTGCGACATCCCGACCTGGCCCAAACGCAGCGTCTCGCGGGCGGCAGCCACCAGGGAGCCCACCAAAGCCTTTTCCTGCGCTACGTGGCCCCCTGCTCCTCACCATCAGAAGGGTCCAATTCCCCATCTGACAGGTCCACGGGGGTCCCTGTGATCACATAACCCCCTTCTGGCTCCAAATCCTCCTCAGAGGATAGGGGAGGGGTGGACGCTTCTTCCCCACCCCCTACCATGGACCGGTTCCACCCGGTCGAGAAACTCTTCCAGAATTGAAGTCAGTTTGTCTAGTGGGCCCCGCTGGAGCCTCCGTGGAGACTTCCGGAACAGACCCCTCGGACACCAGTGAGGCCTACAGACCGCACGCCCACCACAGGCTACCCCTCAGTTGCCCCTCACTTTAAAGCAAATGTATGGTCAAGCAAATGTTCTTATTTTAATGAATAGAAATTTAAATCACAACTTTTAAAAATATGCATCCACAGAAAAGCCAAAATCCACATTTAATGTCCCTTTTAAATAGTTTGTTTGGGCCAAGCGGGCCCAAATAAACTATTTACTGCGCTAACAGGTGCCCTTGTTGGGAACGCTGTAGTACCTGTATTTAGCCTAGGCTACATACAGTATATAGCACTGTGTTGTGGAAATAGGATGAGAACTTTCTGTTCCACTTCCGGAACAGAATAGAGTTGGGCTGATTGCTGCTCAGTAGACTTGTACATGGCTGAATTTTTTTTTTTTCAGAAATTCAAAAAATTCGGAATGCGGAAATGAAAAAATTCGGAAATCCGAAATTCGGAAATTTACGGTAATTCGGCAATTGCGGTAATTGCAGTAATTCGGCAAATGGGACAGCAGAAAATCTGAAATTCGGATATCCGAAAATTTAAAAAGAACATTTGAAATAATAACTAACCAATAAATAACTATTAAATATAGGTATTGGAATTTCCTTGAAAATATGGCTGTTAGTGATAAATTTCATATTTAACCACTTAACAACCGGCCCATAGCCAAATGACGGCTACAGGGCGGTTGCTTAATTCTGGGAGGGCGTCTATTGACATCCTCCAAGAAGCGCGCTTCCCGCGCGCCCCCTAGGGCTTGAACAAGGGAACATCCGTGACCACCAGGTCCAGGGGACCCGGCGCATCACGGATCGTGGTGAATGGCCGCTGTAAGCGACCTTTCACCACGTGATCGCTCCGTCAAATGACGGAGCTTTCACATGTAAACAAGCTTCCGCTGGCTTTTCTCTCACCTCTCTGCAGGAGGACATGTGCAGCGCTGTTGGCGATGTGTAATGCCCACAGCACTGCTAAGTGACAGTGGGGGACAGGCTGCACCCCCCACCATCCATCCACACCCACCAGCCATCCTCACCCCATCCAGCCATCCTCACCCCATCCAAGCTCACCCACCCAGCCATCCTCACCCCATCCATGCTCAGCCACCCATCCATCCATCCATGCTCACCCATCCAGCCATCCTCACCCAGCCATGCTCACCCACCCAGCCATCCTCACCTCATCCATGCTCAGCCTCAGCCACCCATCCATGCTCACCCATTCAGCCATCCTCACCCAGCCGTGCTCACCCACCCAGCCGTGCTCTGTCATCCCCATCCATGCTCAGTCATCCCCATCCGTGCTCATCCATCCTCATTTGTGCTCAGTCATCCCATCTGTGCTCATCCATCCTCATCCGCGCTCATCCACCCCATCCGTGCTCATCCATCCCCATCCGTGCTCAGCCATCCCCATCCGTGCTCAGTAATCCCCATCCGTGCTCATCCATCCCCATCCGTGCTCATCCATCACCATCTGTGCTCATCCATCCCCATTCATGCTCAGTCATCCCCATCCGTGCTCATCCATCCTCATTAATGCTCATTCATCCCCATCCGTGCTCATCCATCCCCATCCATGCTCAGTCATCCCCATCCGTGCTCATCCATCCTCATTCATGCTCAGTCTCCCCATTCGTGCTCATCCATCCTCATCCATGCTCAGTAATCAGCATCCGTGCTCAGTCATCCCCATCCGTGCTCATCTAACCCCAGCCACGGCTCATCCATCCCCATCCGTGCTCATCTATCCCCATCCACGGCTCATCCATCCCCATCCATTGCTCATTTGTGCCTCATTCATGCTCATCCATATCACACCAGTTCTCATCCATGCCACTACACTGCCCATCCGTGCCACTACACTGCCTATCCGTGCCACTACACTGCCCATCCGTGCCAGCACACTGCCTCACAATAGTGTAAAAGGTAGTCAAATTAGATTTGAAATGTATGCCCCTAGAACACCTGACAGTGCTCCCTGCATGTTGGGCCTCTGTATGTGGCCAGGCTGTGTAAAAGTGTCACACATGTTGGGTCATTTTTGCTAGGTACATGCTGTGTGTTAGAAATATTGTATATATGTACAACTTTGTGTAGAAAAAAAAGCATTTTCATTTTCTTTTCACATTTTCCAAAAACTTGAGGAAAAAATGACATGTTCAAAATACTCATTATGCCTCGTAGAATATACGTTGGGGTGTTTGCTTTCCAAAATGGGTAATTTTTTGGGCGTTTCCATTGTCCAGGACCTTCAAAAGTGCAAGAGGTAGTCAAGAAATTATATGTGTAACTCATGCTCCTAGAACGCTTGATGGTGCTCCCTGCATGTTGGACCTCTGTATGTGGCCAGGCTGCGTAAAAGTCTCACACATGTGGTATCGCCATACTCAGGAGGAGTAGTAGAATGTGTTTTGGGGTGTAATTTGTGGTATGCATATGCTGGGTGTGAGAAATAACCTGTTAACATATGACAATTTTGTGAAAAAAAAGAAAAAAAAATCTTCATTTTGCAAAGAATTGTAGGAAAAAATTACAACTTCAAAAAATTCACCATGCCTCTTACTAAATATCTTGGAATGTCTACTTTCCAAAAAGGGGTAATTTGGGGGGTATTTGTACTTTCCTGGCTTGTTAGGGTCTCAAGAAATTAGATAGGCCGTCAGTACATCAGGTGTGATCAATATTCAGTGATTGGCACCATAGCTTGTAGACTCTATATCCTTCACAAAGACCAAATAATATACACTAATTTGTTTTTTTCACCAAAGATATGTAGCAGTATAAATTTTGGACAAAACTTATGAAGAAAAATTACAAATTTGTAAAAACAGAAACAAAGATAAATTAATTTTTTTACAAAATTTTCAGTCTTTTTCTAATTATAGCGCAACAAATAAAAAACCCAGTGGTGATTAAATACCGACAAAAGAAAGCTCTATTTGTGTGAAAAAAAGGACGCAAATTTCATATGGGTACAGCGTTGCATGACTGAGTAATTGTCATTCAAAATGTGAGAGCACTGAAAGGTGAAAATTGGTCTGGTTGTTAAGGGGGATTAAGTGCCCAGTGGTCAAGTGGTTAAATTCACTAACAGCCAAATTTTCAAGGAAATTCCAATACCTATAATTTATTATTATATTCTTTCTTCCGAAATTCGGAAATAAGAAAGAACATTTGAAATAATAATAAATAACTATTAAATTATAGGTATTGGAATTTCCTTGAAAGTTTGGCTGTTAGTGAACTTAAATATGAAATTTATCACTAATAGTCATATTTTCAAGGACATTCCAATACTTATAATTTAATAGTTTTTAATAGAATTTCGGAAATTCTGAAATAAGAAAGAACATTTGAAATAATAAGTTATTCATTTATTATTTTAACTTATTATAAATTATAATAAGCTATTATTATTGCAAATGTTCTTCCTTGTTTCCGACTTTCGCAGTGTGTGACTGTATATATGGATACTGCATGCATGTATGTGTGTGTGTGTGTATACTGTGTGTGTGTGTGTATACTGTGTGTATATTGTATGTATATTGTATGTATATTGCACTATACATACAATATACATACAATATACACACAGTATACACACATACAGACATACATACAGTATGCGTATATACAGTCACACACTGCGAAAGTCGGAAATAAGGAAGAACATTTGAAATAATAATAAATAAATATTAAATTATAGGTATTGGAATGTCCTTGAAAGTTTGGCTGTTAGTGAACTTAAATATGAAATTCATCACTAATAGCCATATTTTCAAGGAAATCCCAATACCTATAATTTAATAGTTATTTATTATTATTTCAAATGTTTTTCTTATTTCCGAATTTCAGAAATAATTAAGATCATTTGAAATAATAGCTTATTATAATTTATAATAAGTTAAAATAATAAATGATTAACTTATTATTTCAAATGTTCTTTCTTATTTCTGATTTTCTGAAATTCTGAAATTCAGAAATAAGAAAGAACATTTAAAATAATAATAAATAACTATTAAATTATAGGTATTGGAATTACCTTGAAAATATGGCTGTTAGTGATAAATTTCATATTTCAATTCACTAAAATCCAAATTTTGGAGGAAATTCCAATACCTATAATTTATTATTATATTCTTTCTTATTTCCGAAATTCGGAAAAAGGAAAGAACATTTGAAATAAAAATAAATAGCTATTACATTATAGGTATTGGAATTTCCTTGAAAGTTTGGCTGTTAGTGATTCAAGAAAATTCCAATACCTATAATTTAATAGTTATTTATTATTATTTCAAATGTTCTTTCTTATTTCCGTATTTCCAAATTTTGGAAATTCGGAAATAAGGAAGTACATTTGAAATAATAAGTTATAAATGTATTATTTTAACTTATAAATAATAATAAGCTATTATTATTTCAAATGTTCTTCCTTATTTCCAACTTTTGCAGTGTGTGACTGTATGTATGTATGTGTGTGTGTGTGTGTGTGTGTATACTGGGTATGCATATACTGTGCGTATATTGTATGTATATTGTATGTATACTGTATATACACACCCAGTATACACACACACACATACATACATACTTATAGTTTGCATATATACAGTCACACACTGCAAAAGTCGGAAATAAGGAAGAAAATTTGAAATAATAATAGCTTGTTATAATTTATAATAAGTTAAAATAATAAATTAATAACTTATTATTTCAAATGTTCTTCCTCATTTCCAAATTTCAGAAATTTGGAAATAAAAAAGAATATTTGAAATAATAATAAATAACTATTAAATTATAGATATTGGAATTTTCTTGAAAGTATGGCTATTAGTGATAAATTTCATATTTAAGTTCACTAACAGCCAAACTTTCAAGGAAATTCCAATACCTATAATTTAATAGTTATTGGTTAGTTATTATTTCAAATATTCTTAGCTTTTTTCGAATTTTCGGATTCCCGAATTTCTGAATTTCGGATTTTTGTTCCAATTGCCGAATTTCTGAATTACCACCATTGCCGACTGCAATTGCCAAATTACAGTGAATTTCCGAAATGTCGAATTACCGCAAATTTCTGAATTACTGCAATCGCCGAATTGCCGCGATTCGGAAAAACAAAAATTCGAAAATTGAAAACTCAGAATTCTGAATTCGTCCGAATTGCCGAATTTTGCAAAATTCGGTAAAAACAAAATTCGGAACAAAACAAATTGCAGAAGCCTAATGGCTATTGCCCTGGCCTGCCAGAAAACTGACTTGAACTTACTGTAAATGTGTATAGGTGGTTTCAACAAAACCCAGATGTTTGTCAGTATTTCTTGAATTTGAATGAAAGTTAGGTTGAATTAACCATGTGTGTTTTTTTCAAGGTTGAAAAACCCTGAGCAATTTGGGACCAAATAATTTAAGTGGGGGGAGAGTGTAGCCAGGGGTCCAGCATTACCGCTGTGGCACAGGGACATTTGTGCACATAGAATACTATGGGGAGCTCCCCTAGTGCCGAGTTTGCTAAATAAAGAGTGGAACTGTGTGGGGGTGATGCCTTGTGGGACTTGCAGTGTGTTAGAGAGAAACGTCCTCAGATTCTGTTGTGGAAGGACTCCATTTCCCATTGTGCTATGCTGAATTGAAAGGCTCCTGAGAAGAACAGTGCCTCATGGAAGAACCTAGCTGCTTTGCTACCATGTTCCAGCGGGTGATCGGCAGGACCAGTCTGCCATCATCTGAGTCTGTCCCAGATCCAGGATATGTTGAATTATTGCATATATGTCAAAAAAGGAAATTCCCGTTGTATCTGGAGGTACTCCTATATTGAAAAATATATGACATATATGCAATAATTCAACATATCCCTTTTTAGGCACTTTGGACACTTTACAGGCACTTGCTGGCCTTTTTTGCACATTTTTCAATTTTGCACTTTTTTTCCATAAGGGTTGTGCACTTTAGAATGATTAAGGAGATATTTATAATATATTTTTGTTAAATTGCACGGATACGTTTTTGCACATATTTTGGACTGTTTTTTATCCATTTTCACTGGTTTTGATTTTTACTAGCTTTGATTGCCTAAGTTGATCAGATCGAATGCTTTATTTTATTTTAGCTCATTTGAAGAATCTACACATTTATTATATGCACATGTCACTTTAATATCGATTTATGAATTTCAATTAGTATTTATCTTTGCATTTCATGTATTTATAACACCTATATCCACCTTTTGCATTTATATCGATTGCGGATTGTTGATGGACTGGTGTCCCATTTGAAAGGCACCTGTGCACAATATCAATTTATTTAATTTTATTTACCAGCATCCTGGAAATTATAAGGTACTAATACAGAGCAGCGCCACATCCACCCTTATTCTTACTGTATTATTCAACTACACTTTTAGTGGAGTTTGGTGGAGGCAGCAGCTCTAAGAGTATAGAATTATCCGTTTGCGCGGAACACATATATATAGATTATCTGTTATTGATTCATTCTAAGTAATATCTCTTTACAACATTTATAGGTGAAAAATTTGGTATTTTGACTAAGTGCATAATACTAAGGAATTCCAGTGTTACCATTAATTTTAACTACTGGGGAATAGCAGGGAGCTGTGATTCACACTTTGCTTTTGCTGTCTCCTTCTTATTCATTAAGGTTTCTAATGCAAGTTGATGTGTTAGGCCTTTATAAGTGTGTGATTTAAAAGTGAACTGATGGCCCTTAACCTGTGAGATACAACTTCTGTTATTGAGTTTTACTTCATCATAAAGAAGGAGTTAAGTAAATACTTTAAACTCCTTTAAAATACTTTTAAACTGTTTCAAATTGAGCAAAAGGTTATATTATGAGTGAACACAGAGTGTCAGGAGAGGTGGAGGACTCTCAGAGTCAGGGAGACCAGGGGGGAATGGAATTTTCAAGCGACCCTCAAGGGGGCAGTGCTACATATATATATATAAAACTTTCTTATTACTATTTGTAACTCATGCAGTATTTTTCGTAACCCCATTTATTATTTATTTTTGTAACCCATGCATGTGTGAAGGCCCTCCATCCATTCATACATTCAAAATATAATTTTCAATTTTTAATTCAATTTCCAGCAGATTATATTGATAGGTTTTTAAACCTAAACATTCAATTTCATTTTAGATAAAAATGGAAGCTTCAGATCGATGTGTATTTATCATTTTTATCTTTTATGCTTTTAGAAAAAAAAAAACATGATTGTTTAACTTTGATTAGAATCTAATAATAGTTTATGCTGCATGTAATCCATATAAGATGATGTTGTTAAACATATGCAGCTTTTTAGAATAGAATATTGTATATGCTGTTTGTTTTATATATAAAAAAATATGTGTGCTTTTTTTGAGCATTTAAATGGCAATATGCTTGTTAATAGTGGGGGAGGAGTCCTGTATGTGTTCAGAACCAATCACACTCAGTTCCTTGCTTCTTAATCCCTGTTGATCCGTCCGGTCACATGACTTGACAAGGCGCATGATGCGAAACATGTCTTCATCGTGATGGGACCGCGCTACCAGCCTGCTTCCCCTGTGCCTCTGGCTTCACCTCTCCACCAGCCCCACCGTTCCACCTTGTCAGCGCAGCGAAGTGATGTCATCATCTACAGCCGTCCCTGGTCGGCAGTGCTGCAGGAGGCTCTGCCCCAGCTCTCAACAGCGGTCCTCCAGCCCTACCTTGGGCTGTGATTCATCCATGGCATCAACCTTCCTCCAGTATCACTCACCGGCCACCTGACATACTGCACCCTCAACCAGGAGGTTCATGCAGAAACACATCCAGGACTCCTCCTTCTGCTGGAACATATGTAAGATCAATCTTGAGCCTACGGTCATGATGGCTGGCCAGT
Organism: Glandirana rugosa; assembly: GCA_018402905.1. Classification (NCBI taxonomy): domain Eukaryota; kingdom Metazoa; phylum Chordata; class Amphibia; order Anura; family Ranidae; genus Glandirana; species Glandirana rugosa. The sequence continues at coordinate 927,841 of BLSH010300883.1, read as the reverse complement.
GGCGGTCATGGGTTGCATAGCTGTTTGTAAACTTTACTGTGTCATTTTTTAACCACTTCAGCCCCGGAAGGATTTCCAGCTTTAGGACCGGAGCCCTTTTTGCGATTCGGCACTGCGTCGCTTTAACTGAAAATTGCGCGGTCGTGCGACGTTGTACCCAAACGAAATTTGCGTCCTTTTTTTCCCACAAATAGAGCTTTCTTTTGGTGGTATTTGATCCCCTCTGCGTCATTTCTGATCACCCCTATAAACAAAATAAGAGCGACAATTTTGCAAAAAAACCCAAATTTCTTACTTTTTGCTAGAATACAAATCCAAAAAAAAATATAAAAAAACATTTTTTTTCACCGTTTTTGGCCGATTTATATGCTTCCTCATATTTGCGATAAAAAAAATCGCAATCGGCGTTTATTGATTGGTTTGCGCATTTACTGCGTCTCCCCTAGTTTATGGTGGTTTTCTTTCGAGATAAACACCCTTTTTTTCCTGCGTTTAAAGCAAACCCATGTTGCAGCGTGCTGGCGCGTTAAAAGTCAATTTCGCTGCGTCACGGCTTAGCGTTTTTCCCGAGGCCAGGATTTCGACCTTTAGGAAGGCCCCGACTTCACCAATTTTTTACTGTGTCATTTCAAATGTTTGTCGATACGTTGGGTACTGGCGGTGACCGGTCGGTAGTACTGGCATCCGAG
>BLSH010300883.1:895754-917216 GCA_018402905.1 Glandirana rugosa | reverse complement strand
CCTACTCACGGCTGTAGTTTTAAACCCTTAATTACCAGGGCATGTAGAAACATACCTTATTAGGGCTTAACTGAAAAGGCACATATTCTGCCTACAATCCTTATATAACCCTCCCCTGTACCATGTCCTGTGCAGGGGACATGTTAATGTCTACTCTCTCCTTTGAGAACCAGAAGCCAGCAATTCCTGCAGCTGTTGGTTCTCATTTCCAGCTGTCAGCAGCAGAGTTTCTCCAGTTATGTGCCCATTATGTGCCCATTATTACACACATTATGTCAGCTGTAACATAGTGATCAACTGCAGGCTGGAGGCTCCACTGACAAAAATGAAAGCATTCAGCCTGCAGATGAACACTCATAATAGTGTACCTGTCAGAATCAGTTTAAAAATAATTATTAGAATAATTTAAACAAAACAGAAAAATATATTATATGTACAGGAATCTCACTTTTTACATTTTTGCACATTTGTTAGCCTATAATAGAATAGGTGAAGGATTTTTTTTATTATTATTAAAAGAGTTTTAATGTGGCTTTTACCTACAGGTAAGCCTATAATAAGGCTTACTTGTAGATAAAATGAATATCTCCTAAACCTATATGGTTTAGGAGATATTTTCTTTGCATGCAGCCACCTGACGTCACGGCGTATGCGCTCTGAAGATCCGGCAGAGGCTGTCGGAAAATCGGAGCCCCTTACCAGAAAGAAGAACTCCAGTGCATATGTGCAGGAGTGACGTCTCGCGGCTCTGGCCACTCACAGCGCCGGAGCCGTGAACCCGGAAGAAAGAAGATAGACATCATGTCAGCTCCCTCCTCACTTACCATGTCGGGCATCGGGGGCCTCGTTCTAAGGTAAGTATTTCATAATGTGTTAGTATGTGATGCATACTAACACATTATGCTATCGTCTTACAGGGTTTTTTTTTTTTTGGGTTTACTACCGCTTTAAGGGGTGTATATAGATCTATATACTGTATATGCCAAGAATTCCTGTAACTGATGATTTAGGACATTTCCATCATATTCTAACTAGGACTTTGAAGTGGTAAAGGTCCTGACCAGTTGGGTCTGTGATAAGACTATTTTCAGGGTCATAAAGCATTGTCTGACTGTATACAATGAAAACTGCTATTGCGAACCTGTTTAGTTAAAGCGGATCTAAACTTAACCTCTTGGAGCCGGCGCCTTCTGGCCCTTTAAGGAGTTTAGAATACCGGGAGGCGGGACTGGGTTTATGATCATGTGACCGCCAGGGTGGTTGTCACTGTGGTCAAATGCTCAAAAAGCTCCCGATCGCAAGGAGTGATCAGGAGGTTTCCGCTAGCCAGTGGTAACTGTGCCGGGAGAGCACAGGGCACGCACTCTTGGCACAGCTGTATTTGTGCTAGTGCTAATGCAACGCAAATATGCAGCCTCTCGGCACCAAGGCCTACCCACCGAAAGGCTGCATATTTGGACATACATTCTCTGTGTGTGAAGTGTCAGCCTATTCTTCTGAAAGGACTCATAGGGTCTTCATTTTTATATTATTCTGTGTATACTTTATTGGAATCTGTCTCTGATCTTACCTGACTTACAACAGAGGACATTGGTAGGAGTTCTGGGGATGTAAGGACAATTTCATCAGATTCTGATCTAAATAAGATTAATAATCTGAAATAAGGTCAGCATTTTTTCAAGTAGTAGAAAATATTGAAGAAAAGAGGAGCCTCTAAGTGCAGATTTTAAAAACAGTTTATTAAAACCAACAATTGGGTCCTCAAAAAAACTTGCCTGCTTGTTGGTCCTAAAATCAACAAGCAGGTCCTCAAAGGGGAACACCAGTGAGACATCCATAGGCCAGGATTCATAGCACCATCATGAACTGTAGCAAGGGTCCCTGTGAGTTGGTAACCAGCCGGAGAAAGGGGAATCTTGAAGCGAGGCTTGGTTCCGGGGAAGATAGAGTCCCATGATCTGAGCTTCCACGGAACCAAGCCTTGTTTCAAGATTCCCCTGTCTTCGGCTGGTTACCAACTCACAGGGACGCTAGCTACAGTTCATGATGGTGCTATGAATTCTGGCCTATGGATCTCTCATTAAATTTACCCCTTTGAGGACCTGCTCATGTGCCTTTTATCTTCTGTCTCATGTGAGTTGCCAATTGTCAGTTTTAATAAACTGTTTTTAATGTCTGCACTTAGAGGCGCCTCTTTTCTTCTATTTTTTCCAGTGTTACAAGGACTTTGCTTTTGGTCCAAAGAAGGTTGACCTTTGTGCTGGGACTTTTTACTAATGCTGGTTCTTATACCAGCCACATATGGACTATTTTTAAAAAGACTTGATGGAATTTATATATTGTTTCAGGGTGTTGCGCCATATACTTGTTTGCATTTTCAAGTAGTAGGGTTACTGTTCAGCATCACAATAAAGTAGATGCTTCTTGTCTACATACACTCTCTCTAGCCTCCCCTGTACATCATTACACTCGACCATCTTACTGATAGTGACAACGGTGGACCATACCTGTGCAATCTGATTGACAGGGTGACAACACAGAAGCATAACAGGAACCAGTTGTAACCCCATAACAGGAAGCTCTTGATCAAGCACCTTCATAGCAGGATCAGCAGCTAAAATTTAAATGAAAGCTACAGATTTAGGCTCCATGCACACTGGACGCTCTCTGGGCGTTGGATTATGTGGCAGGAGATGCTTAGAAAACGTGCTTTTAGCAGCATTTTGTAAGCAGCGTTTATGCACTTTTTTTTTACTGTACCCTGTGTTTATATAGTTTTCACTGAGACTTAAAAGAGAAGTAAAGCCAATTCTTTTTTTTTTTTTGCCTATGCTTCTCTTATGGGTCATAGGACTACATTTACTAGCCTAGAGTCATGCCCACTATAGGTTGATGATGCCGTGACCAAGAAGGCATGACAACTAGCTCTGCCTATCTGTGTGTAGTTGAGTGCCAGAGCCAGCCACTCCTGCATCCTCCCCCACCTATAATGCTAGCCAACCCTGGAGGTGCAGGGAGAGGAGAAGGAAATCCCAGCAGCTTACAGTTGCTGACCAACCACTGGGAGCAGAGACAGAGAGCTGACCGATCAGTGGTCATGTGATCAGTCAGGCCTCAGTTTTAGAGCAGGGTGGGACAGCTGCAGCATCATAAGGATGACAGACTTCTAATTTAGGCTATATCCTTATTGCAGAAATACTGACGAATGAACTCATTGCAAGTAAGCAATTCTTCTTCTAATTTATAATGTGCAATTCTGAATGCTGTGAAAGCACTGGAAATTAAAGTTCAGCAAGGCTGATTCTCCAGCCAGACAATGCGCTTTTGTTCATCAGTGATGGCGCTCTTTACTCTGCTGAGCAGAGATTCTGCGTCATTCCAGCTGTCAGGATCCACAGTTCTATAAAGGCAAGGCAGGGCATCCAGCTCGGCTTCTTCCCTCTGGGCACACTCCAGTAACAGGTCCTCACACTTTCCCCACCATTGCCGAGTTTTTCTAAACAATGCAGAAACATATGTAAGAATGTATTCACATCTATATCTATATTTTAGTTCTCTATCCCTCTGAGAAAGCATGTTATAAATATTCCGAATACATCCAATAAGATCTTTCCTTAGAATCGCTATCATGATCTTCCTCACCATCAACTCTAGTATTGGAAAGAATAGTAATTTCCTCTATCCCAACACTTAATGGAAAGAGGTGTATTTTTCTGTACATGGTTTTTCATGCATTATGCATTGAAGCTGCGCAATGGGGAAAAAAAAAAACTTTTATCCAAATCAACTTTGTGTGCTTCAATGCCTTTGCAAACCCAGATATCACCATGTTAAGTAGCGGTGACATCATCTCTATGCTGTTCATAGCCGGCGGGCCCCTCCCACTACCGGCTGCCTGCAGAAAGCTACAGGAGGGGGTGGATACAAGACCAGTCACCCTGAACAAGGAGAGAAAGCAGCAATGATCGTTCTTTATTACAGGAAGCTCTTGCACTTTATTACAGGAAGCTCTTGCACAGAGGCAAAGTTTCACACTGGATTACTGCACAGATTTGGAAGAAACAAAGCACACCAAGTGAGAATACCTCTTCCCCTCTGATTGACAGTGGCTTCAGGAGTGGCCCCAGTGGCGGCCCGTCCTTTAGGGCGTCGGACGCATGGATTCCAATGGTTTTTTTAGCACATGATTAGAGCCAGAGACTTCAAAAAAAGGGTGGGCTCGGGGCGCAGAGCACTGTACTCCGAGCCCACCCACTTGTGTGACAACAGCGAATGCATATTCGCTATTGTCACACTAATCCTCCTCCCAGCCAATCAGGAAGTGGGTCCTGAGACCCGTCACCCGATTGGATGAAAGGAAAGGCGATCCTATTGGACACCTAGGAGGAGGAGGGAGGATTATGCATGGCGGAAGCCGCTGTAAGGCAGAGCAGGAGGAGATGCGATATAAGCAGCTGCCCGCCACCCCTCGCCCATAGGAGAACCTAGATGGGGTAAGTGCGAGGCTGGATGACCGACCGCAAGGCCCCCTGGGGGGGTGCAGGTGACCCGATCGACAGCGGGGGTGGGTGGGGACAGCGGGGGTGGGTGGGGTCCCGCCCGCCGCCTGGAGGGTGGTTGTTTGCCTTCCCCCCAAAAAAGAAAAACATCAGCTGCCACTGAGTGGCCCATATAAGTTCATAAGCCCATGTGAGTGTGTCATTTATGGCCTCCTACACATGCCACAGTAGTACCCATGATAATGCCTTCATCTGCTTTTCTCTCTATAAGCATGGTTTCATCCTTGTTCAAAAATCATCCAGGGTCATCATCTACTAGCTTATAAATCCCAAAATAATGTAAATCCTGGTACCTGTGCAGTTCCAGGTTGTTAACAAATGTCTGACACTGATCAGCCCCTTATGCTGTCTATAAATACTACAAAGTTACAATGAACAGTCTGATTAATAGGGGAATAGAAATTGAAGAAATGCTTCCTCCTGTCTGCAGCAGACTTATGACCCCATCTAAGCTAAAGAAAAGTCACTTACTTAAAGCTCAAGGACAGCTTTTTAATAAGCGTGCAGATTTTGCAAGTAATCTGAAGTTTTTAAAGTTGAACTGAATTCCGCCACTTTGTAAAATCTGCTTGTTTACTATGGGTGAAGTCCAACAAGGTGCATGTCTCCTCATGGACTTATCTTTGTTATTTACAGGTGATAGTTTTCTCGTTTCAAATCTTTTTATTGAAAAATTTTGAGTACAACAAGAGAGATATATATAAAGATTTAGAGTCTGATACACAAATACTCTCATACAAATTACACATAAAAGTATAGACATATGCTCATAATACGGGAAATTAGTAGAGAGAAAATAGGAATAAAATTACAATATCTGAGGATCAACTGTAAGTAACCTTTTATGAGTATCAGAGAAGAGCAAATAGTTATGGAAGGTGTACAACCAAAGCGAAAAAAAAGTAGCTCCCAGGCAGGAGAGATCCCGCCGTCTCCCCGGTCACCCCATCTGGGAACAAACTGTAACCGGGAGGACAGGGACTAATCATCCCCCCCCCCCCGAGAACCCTATAGCTTAAGGAGCTCATAAGGATATAGCCTCTGATAGAACTTAGGGAACTATAATAAACTAAACAATCATAACCCGTTTTTATGAGCTTCTTAGGGAGAGTTTTTATCAACCTTCTCCAACCACATAGTTGGGAAAGGGTGGGACAGCCCATGTATCATACTGACCCTAACAAACAAATAGAGATCGAGATTAAATCAAACTGAAAAGGAAAAAAGATATAGTAACATGGAGAAAAAGAGAAAGCTAGAGAGAGGAAAGAAGAAAGTTGACATCAGTGAAGCTAATAGGAAGGGTAGAAAAAAAAAAGGGGGGGATCACCCTAGTAAATTTAAGTAATTACTCAGGTGATAGTTTTACTGAGAGCTAGGAGCAGGGCCGCTGATAGGGGGGACCACCAGTCCTGCTGTACGGGGCCCTGGGAAACAGGGGGGCCCGGATAGCACAGGGATGGCAATTGCAGAGCTGTGCCCTGCGCGGCTCTCCCCCTCTCCCTCCCTCCGGCTTTCAGATGGTAGAGGGGGAGGCACACACCAGTGTGTAATAAACCAATAGCGCTGCTTATCTGAGTGGGAGGGAGTGACTGTTGACAAATTGCTCCACCTCCCTCCGCTTCTTTAGCCAATCAGCGTTCCTCTGTAACCCTCCCCTTACCCAGCCCGCCACATTTAATCCAGAAGTAGATGCTAGTGCCCAGAGCTGCACTGGATGGAGAGAATCCGACATACTTGACTGAGTATGAAGAAGTATGATCATTTTAATCAGACCATTTAGCCCACAGTGGATTCTACACAACTAGATCGGCTGCAGAAGTCATCATCATCAGTGAGTTCTCCAGTCCTGTGTGCAGATTAGGCACTGAACGCTCTGATGGACGGATGACTTCCCCGGCTCTTCTCACTTCTTCTTATCTTTGTTTTTATTTACACAGCACACAGGACGGGGAACACTGATAATGATAGACTCAGCCTGCATTAGATATGTGACAGGTTGTTAGTAATAAACTTTAGCCATTTCTTTAGAGCTATTTGTGCCAGAGTCCTTATGTTATCTTTGCAGGAATTAGGCTGCTCAGGATATGAGCTTCACAAAACTATTAGGGTCCTTTCACACACACGGACCATTCATCAGTTCATCCGTTTTTCATCAGTTTTTTTCATCCTTTTTTTCATCCGATATTTCATCTGTGGTCATCAGTTTTTCATCAGTTTTTTTTTACATTCACTACCAATGCAAAAACGGATGAAAAACTGACCGTTCGTCAGTTTACATCCGTTTTTCGTCCGATCCGTTTTTTTTTTGACGGATGAAAAATAGGACTTTCATCCGTTCAAAAAAACGGATGCTGACGGAAGCGGATGAAAATGGATGCAAATACATGATCATCAGTTGTCATCCGTTTTTCCGTAGAGATGCAGTGATGTCCGTTTTTCATCCATCAACGGATGGATAAAAAACGGACAAATGGTCCGTGTGTGTGAAAGGGGCCTTAACCATTTATTGTCCTCCTGTGTTTGAGCAATTGACTGTTGGTAAAGTTTTTTTTTTTTGGTACTTTGTTACAGCTTTTAAACCCCTCTTTATACACAGCGCAGTGATCAATGTTTTTCCACATTGGAAGAGCACTGGTCACTGCTAGGACACACTTGTATCATGTCTGCAGTCTCCGATCATCTCCTGTATTATATCCGCAGTCTCCGATCATCTCCTGTACTATATCCGCAGTCTACGATCATCTCCTGTACTATGTCCCCAGTCTCCGATCATCTCCTGTACTATATCCACAGTCTACGATCATCTCCTGTACTATATCCGTAGTCTACGATCATCTCCTGTACTATATCCGTAGTCTACGATCATCTCCTGTACTATATCCGCAGTCTCCGATCATCTCCTGTACTATATCCGCAGTCTACGATCATCTCCTGTACTATATCCGTAGTCTACGATCATCTCCTGTACTATATTCGCAGTCTCCGATCATCTCCTGTACTATATCCGCAGTCTCCAATCATCTCATGTACTATATCCGCAGTCTCCGATCATCTCCTGTACTATATCCGCAGTCTCCAATCATCTCCTGTACTATATCCGCAGTCTACGATCATCTCCTGTACTATATCCGTAGTCTACGATCATCTCATGTACTATATCCGCAGTCTCCGATCATCTCCTGTACTATATCCGCAGTCTACGATCATCTCCTGTACTATATCCGTAGTCTACGATCATCTCCTGTACTATATCCGCAGTCTCCAATCATCTCCTGTACTATATCCGCAGTCTCCGATCATCTCCTGTACTATATCCGCAGTCTACGATCATCTCCTGCATTATATTCGCAGTCTCCGATCATCTCTTGTACTATATCCGCAGTCTACGATCATCTCCTGTACTATGTCTGCAGTCTCTGATCATCTTCTGTATCATATTCGCAGTCTCTGATCATCTCCTGTACTATATGCGCAGTCTACGATCATCTCCTGTATCATATCCGCAGTCTCCGATCATCTCCTGTACTATATCCGCAGTCTACGATCATCTCCTGTACTATGTCTGCAGTCTCTGATCATCTCCTGTATCATATCCGCAGTCTCCGATCATCTCCTGTACTATATCCTCAGTCTTCGATCATCTTTTGTACTATGTCTGCAGTCTCTGCACATCTCTTGTACTATGTCTGCAGTCTCTGACCATCTCCTGTAGCACGTCCGCAGTCTCTGCCCATCTCCTGTACTATGTCTGCAGTCTCTGCCCATCTCCTGTACTATGTCTGCAGTCTCTGACCATCTCCTTTAGTATGTCTGCAGGGCTCATTCACACAGGTTCTCTTGCCCATACAATGTGAATGAGCAGTTTGTTTGTGCGGCTGGAGTGGCCTGTTACTCTATGAGGATACAACAGCTGTATGAAGACAGCTACACATGGGGGAATTTGCCAAATTAGGGCCTGGGGCTGTGTTTGTACAGCTACTGTGTCCTCATAGTGTAACATAGGCTACCTGCACACAGTTCCAGCCACATAAAAAGAAACACTGAATCACACTGTACAGACCACATCACCCATGTGATCGACCCAAGACCTCATTTACACACAGGACTTTAGTTATTAAGTTTTAACTTTTTAGATTTAGCAGGAATTTTGTAAGTTATATTTGTGTCCGCTAATAATGATTCTTTTTTAGGAACCATATTGTTTTGATATTTTCAGGGGGGGGGGGGGGCCCTGTCAGGTAGGCTGTAGGGGGCCCCATGATTTCTAATAGCAGCCCTGGCTAGGAGTATACTATCACTATACTCTCTGAGCTCTAACGGGAGATATTCTGTCTTCTCATACACAGCGTCTCTGCTCCCGCCCCACTCTTCTGTGAACGGGTTCACATAATATAAAGTGCTTTGTGATAGGTAGGAGGAAGGGAGGGGCAGGCACAGCGGCTGCATGCAACTCTGCAGTTGCAGGAGTTAAGACCAAAAGGTCCAGTATTAGAGCACCAGAACTATAGTGATAGCTATAATCCCAGTGCTCAGTAAATAGCAATTATAAATGTAAGAGATAAGTCCACAAGGTGGCATGCACCTTGCTCAACTTAACCCCTAGTAAACCGGAACATTTTCCAAAGTGGCGGAATTCTAGAAGTTCAGTTTTAATATCTGTGTCAGTGTTAAAAGTAAATGGTATTATATGGAATTTCTATATGTTCACTGCTTGTATAATGGTAAGTATTAAATGTCACTTACTTAAGTTTTTTGGTACTCTTCTCAGTCAATGGGATGTGCAGAATAATGGGATAGATACCCACACGAATCAAAGCAGAGAGACAGGATAGCCCAAGCTCTAGAAGGCAGTGTGCATTCTGTAGTATAATAAAGGGGATAGAAATGTTTGTTAGCTTTCTATTATATTATGATTCCCTAAGACAAACTTAACACAGAGTTTATATCTTAGCTTTCTTGCGTCAGTCACTATTTTTTTTGAATTACACATAGCTCTCCACCACATATTTTGTTCCTCATTATAGCAGTTATGGAGCCTAAGAAGGCTTTTCTACTACTTTGATCTACAGTATGTATAATGAACAAAGTGTAGATCCAGGGTAAGAGTTCCATGTAATGACTATGGCAAAAGGATTTAGCTGGAATCAGGGGCGTAATGATAGGAGTTGCAGGGGTTGCAATTGCCCCCTGTGCCTCCCTTGTACACCTGAATAGGAGGGATGACGGGGGTGGCATTTAGAGGACCCAATCTCCTCCATTTTCCTCTATCCAGTTTACTTGTCTTTTGTTGTTCCCAGGGTCCCTGTGTGCTTCCCTGGTCCCCCCCTACAGAGCTGCTGTCTTCCCCCCTCCTCTCTCCTGCCAGCTGCTGTAGAAGATGTGTCATGATGGAGAGATGGGAACGGTTCGGTAAATTCGTCATTTACCGGCTCCTTCGTTTTCTGAATGGGTCAGTGATTGGTACCAACTGGTTCGTTTATAACTGAAGCATAGTAAACTGTTTTTACTATACTTCCATTTCTGAATGAATGGGAGGCTTGGTGCACAGCTATTCCTGTCCATTCATTCTGTGCAGCTGAGGCTACACAGATGGAAATTGAGGGCTGAGGTTTGTTTAGACTCCTGATATCTCATCAAAGCTCCCCAACAGAGCTCCTAAAAAAATGTAAAAATAAATTGTAAAAGAAATGAAATGGTAAAAAAAAATAATAAAATTAAAATAAAAATGATAAACTACTGACACCAGTGAGGGAACAATCAGGATTGCAAAGGTTGCAATTGTGACCGGACCCTGGCATTTCACCACCATGGGGAGGCCCGAAGATGGCAGAAAGGGGACCTGCTTCCGAACTTGTGAAAGGCCCCACTGCAGTACCGTAATAAAGAGACCCGCGATAGGAGTAAAGGGCCCCAGGATCAATGGGAAGAGGGAAGGGCGCTGGCCAGGGGTTAGGGGGCCCTTCATAATTTCTTGCACCGGGGCCCTGAAGGTTCTAGTATGCCTCTGGCTGCAATCAAAAATTTGACCTCCAGCCACTAGTGTTTTAAGCCAATGCAAGGGATGAATGGCATGTTTATAAAAACGATGTACTGTATTACCTGCATGTTGCCTGTTATCAAGTTGTAGGGAAAGAATATAGTCCATTAACTGCCTGCTCCCTATTTCTATATTCACATTCATGATGTCTTGAAGATAAGAGCTCCCTGCATAGGACTTTAGATCTGTCCAGCCTATGGACTCTTACCCATGACTCTTTAGGAGGCTGAGTCTTGCTTGTATAGAGGCTGAGTATACAGTAGTTGATATGCCTAGCCTACCACCCTTTTCAGTGAGGCTGTGCCTATCCACATATTTTCACAGGTTCTAGCTCTGTTGGGACATGTGTTGATGGGACCTTCACTAGCATCATAAGTAGATCACATTTACACGATAACATGATCTACCCCTGTCCTGTCACCAGCTAAAAATTGTCATGGAAACAGCACATTTTAATGGAATGATTACCATTAAGGTAAACTATCACATTATTGGACACATTTCTATGGAAAACAAGGGACCTAATATATACTGTGAGCTTTAAAGGGAGGATGGAGTTCAGCTTGGATTACCTAAGAAACATGACACATCATTGGGTCATTTAAACCTACGTCTATTCAAAAACAAATTAAAATATAATTTTTATTGGAAACTTTTTAAAACCTTCTGAATTCTTACCTGTTGGGCTACAGATTCCACATTCTGTCTAGTATACCAGCAGCGTATGCCCTCTCCCTCCTTTTCACCAATTATGTCTCCACGTTGATTTCTTGCTGCATATTCCGCATCTGTCAAACATTCTAGAAGGGATGGCTTCAGTGAGAATACATATCAAAGTACAATGCAGCAGTGGCATAAATAAAAAGTGAGATGGTGAGAGCAGGCCACCTAGATGTCATCAATAATAGTGTGCATGTATGGGCATCACTAGGCTCATTCTGGGTTTCCCTGGTCAGTGAAATCCATTTGAAGTGCAGATTGTCCTGAACAGACTGACCTCTCACCTGATGGTTCCCGAGTAGTCCTAGTGGAAACATCACTCAGCAGAACCAGAGGGCAGTGCAGGGCATGGATTGTCCCCTCAGGGAAGCAATCACTAACACCTATGATGTATTCACCACCAATGCTGGTTCAGTCTTACGCTAACTAATCACCAAGGGCCATTCTGCCATCCACTGACTACCAGTGAAATGTAAGGAGGAATTCTTCCACTGACCACTAATGTGAGAAGGATTATTTCTTCCACTAACCTCCAATCTAAGGGGGCATTCTTTCCACCGGCCGCAATATAAGGGTCATTCTTTTTTATACTGACCACCAATGTAAGGGGTCATTCTTCCCACTTACCACGATATAAGGGTCATTCTTCTTTATACTGACCACCAATGTAAGGGGGCATTCTACCCACTGACCACAGTATAAGGGGCAGTCTTCTTTATACTGACCACCAATGTAAGGGGGCATTCTTCCCACTGACCACAGTATAAGGGGCTCTCTTCTTTATACTGACCACCAATGTAAGGGGGCATTCTTCCCACTGACCACAACACAAGGGACATTCTTCCCACTGACCAGCAATGTAAGGGGGCATTTTTCCCACTGACCACCAATGTAAGGGGGTCTTATGTCTTCTGTCCAATGACCACAAGGAAATCAAGGCTGCTATTACACCACCCATCCTCTAATGACCACCAATGTAGGAGATACTTCTCCTTTAACCACAGATGTAAGGGGCTGTGCTCCGCTGACCCCCAATGTAAGGCTGCATTCCACCCCTGAATATCAATAAAAGGACAAATTCTACATTTATCAACATTGTAAGAGACACTTCACTTATGACCACTGACGTAACATACATACAGTATACACTGACTACTAACATAAAGGGGCAGTTGCAGTGATCATCACTGTGAAGGTGCTTCAATTTGCTGGCCATGTCCTTTTCACTGATCACCAATGTTCATGGGGCTCTTATTACTGACTGGGGCTCTTATTACTGACTATTCATATAAAAGTAATTAAAATGGGAGAAATGTGTAATCCACTACAGAGCACCTATACGTATTAATGGAAATCATTTTGTTGCATAGAGGAGTCACATACAAGAGGTACACCACTGCAGTAAAATTTCCATAGTCCATTTGGCTTCAGAATTGTAAGGTGAATTGTGGACATCATTCAGATTACAGTACACATTGCTAAAAAAAAAAAAATGCTGAATATACCTGTGTCACATTTCATGTAGTCTTTATTTGCACATAGTTTCTCACTCAGGATTCTTCTTAGCAGAGAAGGGACCAGGAGGACTGGGCGCAGGACTGTAATCTTATAGTGAGTGACCAATGTGTATGGCATCAATGTCAAGCATCCTCTGCCTGTAGGGTAGGTAGCAGTAGGATCTACAAAGGAGTATAAAATAAGCAATACCATAATTAAAATATTCTATAAAAATGACTGTATTTAAGGACAACACAACTGAAGTGTACAACATGTATTTGTACCAAAGGTATACTTTTGTACAGTTTCCAGAATGGCATATTTCATATTGGTAATAAACAAAGACAATTAAAACCCCTCTATATAGTTCTACCACAGGATAGAGTTATTGATAATTGACAACCCAAATTATCGTCTGGAAGATGAGCCCCTACGGAAATATCTATCTGGTATCTTACTTGCAGTTACATCCCAGTACAGTCCTCCTTATTTACGCGAATGGGAAAGAGACCTTAACAATACGTTCCCCGAGGACCAAAAGAAGTGGGTACTCCTATTTGTTCACAAGTCTTCCCTTTGCAGTACATACCAGGAGGTTACATTTAAAATCTTGATGTATTGGACCCCATCAGTACCAGCATCATTATTTCCAGGACTGGCGATGTGGTACCCAGAATGGCACATTACTCCATATCTTCTGGGACTGTCCAAAGCTCCATGATTTCTGGAAACAGGTCCTGCAGATTATTTACAAACTTACGGACATCTCTCTTTTTGACAACCCAGCTGCAGTGCTCCTTAACTCAATCTCTATGACCAGAGGAGGCTCTAGGCTTTGTGAGGCCTTAGGCAAAACTTAGATATGAGGCCCCACTCACACCCATAATGGGAAAAATAATTAAAGTGATAAAAATTAACTGTATTAGGAGGGTTCAGTATAGGGGGAGGGTAAGTGGACAGTACAGGGGGTAGGAGAGCACAGCACAGGGGGAGGGTAAGTGGGCACAGTACAGGGGGCAGGAGGATAGAGTACAGGGGGGAGAAAAAGGGCACAGTACAGGGGGTAGGTAAGTGGACACCATACAGGGGGTAGGAGGGTACAGTAAAGTGGCAGTATTGAATAATATAGATATGGTTTCCTCAAGCAGAGCTGTGCAGGTAAGCTGCCCTCACAGATCCCACCTATTCTGGCAGGCTGTCACTGGGCTAAATCTATACTGGAATGACAACTCCCCTTCCACCTTCCCCTCCAGAGTTTTTTGCTCTCTTCCGGAACTTTGCAGGGGTTAAGGAAGGACCCTGAGGTGGAGCATCTTATTATTGCTGCTGCTTTTATGGGCGGGATACTGTGCCAATCACATAAGATGAATAGGAAAGGAAGGTCAGCAGGGATTGTCACAGTACACATCCTGCCCACACAAGCAGCAGCAATAGTAAGATGCTCCACCTAGGGATTCTTTCTTGGCCCCTGAAAAAATGGAAGTGGGGGTGGGGCTGGGAACCATGGGGTAGGGGAGGAGGAGAAGGATGGGTAGAGGAGAACTGGAGTGGGAAGGAAAGAAGAGAGAGAGAGACCGGAGAGAGAAAGAAAGAGAGAGACAGGAGAGAGAAAGAAAGAGAGAGACAGGAGAGAGAAAGAAAATAGAGAGAGGGGGAGAGAGAGGAGGGGGAGAGAAAGAGAGGGAGAGAGAGGGGGAAAGAGAGAGGGGGGAGAGAGAGAGGGGGAGAGAGAGGGGGGAGAGAGAGAGGGGGAGAGAGAGGAAGAGAGAGAGACAGAGAGAGAGAGGGGGAGGGAGAGAGGGGGGAGGGAGAGAGAGAGGGAGAGAGAGGGGGGAGAGGAAGAGAGAGAGAGAGGGGGAGAGAGAGGGGGAGGGGGAGAGAGAAAAGGAGAGAGAGGGGAAAGGAGAGAGGGGGAGGGGGAGGGAGGGGGGAGAGAGAGGGGGGTGAGGGAGGGGGAGAGAGAGGGGGGAGAGATAGAGAGGGGGAGAGAGAGAGGGGGGAGGGGGGAGAGAGAGAAAAAAAGAGAGAGAGAGGAGTGAGAGAGTGGAGAGAAGAGAGAGGAGAGAGAGAAAGGCACCCCCACATCAGAGTACTCACTCGGAGGCAGGAGGGACTGGATGGATGGATCAGACTCCATCTTTCCTTTACATTTGCTGGGCTTGAAGCTTGAATCTTCCCGCACCCACATCCCCTTCTCTTAGGTAGAACACTGTCTGTCGGGGAGTGTGGGCGGGGCAAACACAGGAGGAGAGGACGGGAGGGGGAGTAGAAGTGGCTCTCTCCTGTCTGGCTGTGCCGGCTGCAGGGGGAGGAGGGAAAGGTCAGCAGTGGCTCTGATGAGCTGAGCGTCTCTCTCTGGCTGTGAACTGGAGCTCTCAGTGAGCTCCGATCACACGGTAAACTGTTCCCACTCGCAGCCTGTTTTCCTCTCCATGTAGCAATGAACGGACTCAGCGCAAGTTGATGGCAGGGGATCTCTGCTGCTAGCAGAGGCAGATCTTTAATAAGGTAAACTAGGCGCCCATGAGGCCCCTGTGAGTGTGAGGCCTTAGGCGACTGCCTAATTTGCCTAATTAAAGGGCTGCTTCTGTCTATGAGCATTAAGTGATACCATAAGTCTTTGTTGAAACATCTTCTGAAAGCTGCCAGGGCAATAAGGGCATGCATCCCCAGCATGTGGAAACAACAATCCCCACCTACTGTATTGCAATGGTTTGCCAGAGTGAGTGATATTCAACAGATGGAATGCTTGACCACTGCCCTCAGGGACAAGGCGAAGGAACACAACACACGCTGGCTGAACTGGGACTTGTTCTATTTCTCAGATGAATATTTGACCTACTCCTAAATTGAGATTACTTCCCTATGGGAATCAGACTTCCTGAGATGTTGACCTGGCTTTACTCCCCATCTTCCCTTTCCTTTTCCTTCTCCCTCTTTCTAACCTTTTCCTAGACACCCAATGTGTCAACCTCTCTCTCTCAAAATCAAGAAAAATGCTACCCGATATGTGCTCACCTTTGGTGCAACTGCTTTGAGGCCCAGGCATGATTGTCCTATACCATATGAGGTTTCCGTTTAACCCCCAACCTCATAGTAGTTATGTGCCTACCAGTCTGTGCTATCTTCTCAGTGTGTACTTGTCCATTATTTTCTCCCATGTGACTTCCTCCACAATACAAGATATACTCACCGTGGATTCCATGGCCATCAACCTTTATGCATTACAATATTTTATTATATATTTTCATGTGACAACACTGAAGAAATTACATTTTGCTACAATGTAAAGTGGTGATTGTACAGCTTGTACTAACTTTTGTTGCCAGCGGTTTAGACATTAATGGCTGTGTGTTGAGTTATTTTGAGGGTACATCAAATTACACTGTTATACAAGCTGTACACTCACTACTTTACATTGTAGCAAAGTGTCATTTCTTCAGTGTTGTCACATGAAAAGATAGAATAAAATATTTACAAAAATATGAGGGGTGCACTAACTTTTGTGAGATACTGTATACGTTATTGAAAAGAAAATGTTCTATTTCTTTAATGCTGTTTTTAAACCTCTTGTTTGTACACGCTTATTATATTACTGTTAGCAGTTATCATTGATAATAGATGGTCATGTCTTACTACATTGCCTTGTTGCATACTTTAAATAAAGAATAATAACCCAATTAATCAAATAAAAAAATAGTATATGCATTTAGAAAAGCCGTCAGAGAAAACTATAAAGATTAAGATATCAATTTTGTTCTTCTATTTTCCCACACTGCTTTTATAAATATGTCCCTTTGTGTATTATTTTTGCATAATTGAATAAAGAACTGTTGAAAGTACATTCATCCTTCAAACATTAAACAGCAAGAGCTGGAGTCCCTCAAAATAGTGAGGAAAATTTCACCAGTAGAGTCCCCAAGAGATTTAAGAAACCACCAAACTAACTTTCCATCATCTACCAAAAACTGATATACTTTTTAGGTGGAATGATCCTTTAATTACATATACAATACAGAAAAAGGGCAAAGCAAATGATATATTGTAATATTTACCTTCACGACAGCAAATACCACAGTCCTGAGACATCCAGAGCAAATGGGAGCTACAGCGGTCTGTGCTGACTATACGAACTTCTATTCTTGGCTGTTAAAGAAGAAATGTAAATGTAAAGTGGCAGCCTTAGCTAGAAAGGGCAGGTATAATCTTCATCTCATGTTCTATAAAAAGACTTGGTTAATGATCAAATATACAAGAGTTAAATGTGCTTAATTTTTATGCATGTTTAGTAATCAACATAAAGCTGATTGTACAAAATCCTTTAGATCTACCAAGTGCATAAACCAACAGCTTGCCTTATTGGATACAAATTGGATGAATAGAATAGATGGGTTCTTATATTATATCATTTTGGTAAATCCAAAGTTGATTGTACAAAGATTGTATGGATAAAGGATAATAATGTGTATGGAGGCCCTAATGGTGGCGCATAAGACAAAGATTGTATGGTAGGATTATATCTTGTATGGTGATCCTAATGGTGATGGATAAGACATATTGGTTCTTTCCAAATCTATATTTATGTGTGTTCATAGTTCTGAAGGTACCGGGCCATGTCCCACAGGCTAATTTACTGATGGCGCTAAATCTCACTTTATGTTATTCACTCTCTATTGCTGACCCCTACTAACAATTGAAATTTAGCTCCAACAATACCCCCCAGTGACAAAGGAAACTGAATTTCCCTAATTCTGTAGCAAAAGTTTACTGGTGTCACCTACATGACATGACCCTTACAAATAGATGGAAGCTTCTTAAAGTGGTTGTAAAGCCACTTGTCATGTCTCTACAATCCACTTAGGTAACAATATGCGCCCCACTGTATGCCCTTTATTAAAAAAAAGCCGAAATCGACCTTATTTCACAGGGCCTCCCAGTGCTCACGTGACCGTCCGCCTCTCTCTACTCCTAGGCTGAGAGGGGCCAAGAACTCCCGCTGGTGTCAGCCGGGAGGAGGAGTGGAGAGAAGGACAGAGGCAGACAGTCATATGAGCGCCGGAAGGCGCTCTGAAATATGGTAGATATCGGCTTTTTTAAAATAAAGGACATAAAGTGGGGCAGATATTGTAACCTAACAGAGTGGATTGTAGGGACATTACACTGTTATGAAAGCAGCAGGAGGCGAGGATTGGGAAGCAGACAGGCAGGGAGAGGAGTGAGGACAGAGGAGAGCTGCGGATGACAGAGGCATGGAAACTGACCACGGTGTCAGGGCTCAGCAGCCATGATAAAATGTGGTCAGTTTACAGGGGGAGGGCAGAACCAGGCAGGATCCGCCAGGCATTTCCGGTGATAGAAGGGGCCAAATTACACTGCACAAGCACAATGTTGTACAACATGCTTTAAGGAACAGGATCCATTTTTTTTTTTTTTTTAGGGTTACAAACAATTTAAAGCTGGACTCCTATCGGATAGAAAAGGCACTATTGAATCCTTGTCTTTGATATATATATATATATATATATATAGTGAAATATATATCCGGTCATTCATATATGGCTCTATCGATCTGGGCTATCTATATGACTGAACGCCTTTTTACATTGAATTTGCTTGGCAAATTTATTAAGAGGTAGGTTACCAGGTCTTTTTTCAACTTTACCTAGTTGCTCAGGCCTTGGACTAGCATGCAGAATGTGATAACACATGTGCATAGCCAATTTGTACACACATACTAGGATCAATTTATACAAGTGCCAATGTACCTACCAGCATGTCTTTGGAGTGTGGGAGGAAACTAGAGGAATCCCACAAACACAGAGAGATCGCGCAAACTCTTTGCAGCAACAGTGATAGTAATTTTCAATGTTTTTTTTTACATTGAACTAACAAAAAGCAGTATTAAATCCGAAAACAAAAATGTGATATATTATAGCTTACCAATTCTTAGATGTGGTGGCTGCATTTTTATTTTTTTTTGTTAGCCTTTGTTTTAGGGTTGCACTGATACCTGTATTGGCGCCGATACCGTGTATTTTCACGAGTTCTTGTACTAGTTAAAATGCTCCGACACCCAAAACCGATACCTTTGTGGTGCGATTTGAGCCCATACAAAATGAATGGGCTCAAATCACACTACAAAGAATGACGTGCAATTTGAACAGGAATATGGTGTGATTCCTGTCCGAATCTCATGCCTTTTCTTGCATCGCTCCTGTGTGAACCCAGGCTTGTCAAAGTGATTTCAGCCTGGGTTCACCCATATGCGATTCGGACAGGAATCACACCACATTCCTATTGAAAATGCATTTGATTCATTGCAGCGTGATTTGAGCCCATTTATTTTGTATGGGCTCAAATTGCACTGCAACGGTATTGGTACTCAGTCAACTTTTATTTATTTATGTAAAACCTTTATCCCAAAAGGAAAAAATAATGTTTGCTGCAACTGCTCAAAAAGTGTAAAGCCTCCTACACACGCGCAGATTGTTGGCCAACTGAACGTCCAACTTTTGTCCAAATTGGCGGTTGTGTCTAGCGTACTGACAATAGTCAAGTAATCGGCCAACAAAGCCGAATGTAGGGACGTGTTATGAGCGTATAACAAGGAAGTTAAGGTGAATGTGATTTGTGAAGTAGGAACACAGGTTACATGACCGAACACTTCCTGGATTCCGAGCATACGTGTTTGCACTTCCAACTTTTTGTAGGCCAACTTCTGTATACACGAGCCAACAATTGGCTAAAGCCTTGTTGGCCAACAAAAATTTTCTAGTCTTGTCAGCCAACTTCTGTTGGCCAACTATTGGAAATCGGCTGTCGAATCGTGCGTACTAACGGTCGGATTATCGGCCAACAGGCTGTTGGACGACCGTTGTTGGCCGATAATAGGACCGTGTGTACGAGCCTTTAGCTGGGGTTTAGCTTTAATCTGTTAGTTAAGTCCATCTCTGCTAGTGCATCTAACACTACCTTCTCTCCAGACAGACAATGCTGCTGTCCAAAGGAGGCTCTCCATTGCTCCTCTATCCAGAGTCGAGTCACCCTAAGGCCTAGTTTACACCTATGCATTTTTTAGTGTGCTTTCAGTTTTGCAGAAACACACTACAGTCTATTTATTATTATTATTATACAGGATTTATATAGCGCCAACAGTTTGTGCTTTACAAAATAAAGGAAGACAGTACAGTTACATCACAATTTGGTACAAGAGGAATCAGAGGGCCCTGCTTGTTAGAGCTTACAATCTAAAAGGGAAGGTCAATTGATACAAAAGGTAATAGCTGTGGGGGATGAGCTGATGTAGAAAGGAAGACAGTGTATTAAATAGAAGCAGGATAGGCTTCTTTAAAGAGAAAGGTTTTCAGGGATCCTGGAAGAGAGCATGGGAGGAGGTGACAAGGGAGCTAGAGAGCAGGACGGCTTGGTTGGTATTTTGAGATGTAGCTGGGGGCAGAGTTGTGGATGGCTTTGTAAATGATTGTTATTGAGATTGGCAGAGAGGGGTGGAGGACACTGAGCGGTTGGCAAGGTAGATAAGTCTTGCAGCAGCACTCATTATTGACTGAAGGGTGGATAATGTATGCAAAGGTAATCCAATGAGGAGAGAGTTGCAGTAGTCGAGGCGAGAGATAACCAGAGAGTGAATTAAAAGCTTGGTGGTGTCATTGGTTAAAAAGGGGCCTATTTTAGAGATGTTGCGGAGGCTAAGGAGGCATGATTTGGACAGGGATTGGATGTGGTCCTGAAAGGACAGTTCAGAGTCTAGGGTTACCCCTAGCACCCTGGCATGTGGGGACGCACTAATAGTTGTGCCATTGATTTTAACAGAGAAGTCAGGGGAAGGAGCACGTGGGGGAGGAAATATCATGAGCTCAGTTTTAGATAGATTCAGTTTGAGGAAGTGCTGTGACATCCAGGCTGATATGGCCGTTAGTAAGGCAGTGATCTGTGAGGAGAGTGATGGGGTGAGTTGAGGGGTAGAGAGATAGATTTGGGTGTCATCGGCATATAAATGATAGCGGAAGCCATGGAAGGTTATCAGCTGACCCAGGGAGGACGTGTAGATTGAGAATAGTAGGGGTCCAAGGACAGAACCTTGGGGGATCCCAACGGTAAGAGGAGTTGGAGAGGAGGAAGTGGAGTTGTAAGGGACACTGAAGGTGCGGTGAGATAGGCAAGATTCGAACCAACGGAGAGCACAGCCATGGAGACCAAGCAAATTGAGTTTTTTGAGGAGGAGGGGCTGATCAACTGTATCAAAGGCAGCGGAGAGGTCCAAGAGTAAGAGCATGTAATAATGACTGTTGGTTTTAGCTGTTAGTAAGTTGTATTTAACATGGTTTCTTATGGATGTAGTTCACAGCTATGCATTTTATGGAAAGGGCCAGAGACTTTTTTCTGGTTTTTGGTTCCTTAGACTTCAATGGATCAAAAACATGTATTGAAAAATGCAAAATGCCCCTGGTATATGCAAACTGCATTCTGCATAGGTGTGAACCAGGCCTAAGATAGGTAGTTTGTTACTGGCCAAAACATTAGGTAAAATAAAGGAAAAAAGCCCCCCCCACCCACCAAAAACAAAACAAATACAGTCATCTCATTTAAGAATTGGTAGGCTGCAACATTTTGTAACATGTTACACCG
>BLSH010300883.1:882127-895744 GCA_018402905.1 Glandirana rugosa | reverse complement strand
AGGTGCGGTGAGATAGGCAAGATTCGAACCAACGGAGAGCACAGCCATGGAGACCAAGCAAATTGAGTTTTTTGAGGAGGAGGGGCTGATCAACTGTATCAAAGGCAGCGGAGAGGTCCAAGAGTAAGAGCATGTAATAATGACTGTTGGTTTTAGCTGTTAGTAAGTTGTATTTAACATGGTTTCTTATGGATGTAGTTCACAGCTATGCATTTTATGGAAAGGGCCAGAGACTTTTTTCTGGTTTTTGGTTCCTTAGACTTCAATGGATCAAAAACATGTATTGAAAAATGCAAAATGCCCCTGGTATATGCAAACTGCATTCTGCATAGGTGTGAACCAGGCCTAAGATAGGTAGTTTGTTACTGGCCAAAACATTAGGTAAAATAAAGGAAAAAAGCCCCCCCCCCCCACCAAAAACAAAACAAATATAGTCATCACATTTAAGAATTGGTAGGCTGCAACATATTAACTTCCTTAGCGGTATTCCTGAGCGTGACTCGGGGTGTTTTTTTTATGCTAGGATCGGTATCCCCGAGTCACGCTCGGGGTAGATGTGCAGAGCCTGCAGCGGGGTTCCTTACCTTCTTCTGGCGATCCAGCGATGTTCTCCCATTGCTGTGATCGCCGCCGAGACCCCCGCCGCGCCGTTCGTCGCTCTGGTGACTTCCTGGTTCCGTTCCCTGCAGCAGCAATGGTGCATGGAAGTGGAATTGGGAGGGAAATTCAAATGTTGCACAAACACAAACACATAAAAAAGGAGGTGATACAATGTAATCTGAGAGGATTACACTGTATCACCTCAGTATCAGACACAGTGCCCTTTCAATGTCCCTTGCCATTGTCATTTGTGACAAATAAAAGCCTTTGAAAATGGCATCAAAAAAGCGCTGTCCTACAAATGCGCTTTTGGATCAGCTGAGCGACTGCGACAGCGACACGGAGGTGCTCGCAGAACAGAGCGACAGTGAGTCGTGGGGAGATCTGTCATCTGACTCTGACACCGACACTGATCCAGAAAGTGACAACGCCGATGATCCCGCACCTGACCTAAGCGATGTGCGCACTTGGTGCCCTATAGACAGCGATGCGGACCAGGCAGCGCCCCCTAGATTCCGATTCACTGGATCTCCTGGGATGAAGGTTGATGTGGAGAGTGACAACCCTCTGGCGTACCTGAAATTATTTCTTACTGAGGAGGTAATTCTAAAAATCGTCACAGAAACCAACCGCTACCATGAGCAGCAATCCGCTACGCTGCGTGCCAGATTTTCCAGATCCAGAAAATGGGAACCTGTCACTAAAGAGGACATCTGGCAGTTTCTGGGACTCATCATCCTTCAGGGGGTGGTGGGGAAACCGCTCCAGAAATGGTATTGGACCACCAATAAGATGCTGGCCACTCCATTTTTTGGCACAGTGATGTCAGAATACCGTTTTTCACTCATCATGAAGAATTTACACTTCGCCAACAACGAAGAGTTTGATGAGGCCACGCATCCTGCGCCCAAACTAAAAAAAATCTGGGAGGTGTGCCAAATGATTGTCACCAACTTCCAGTGGACCTACGTGCCAGAAAGGGATGTCAGTGTGGACGAAAGTCTGATGGCCTACAAGGTTCGCCTGAGCTGGATACAGTTTATTGCATCCAAAAGAGCGCGGTTTGACATCAAATTTTATATGCTCTGTGAATCATCCACCGAATATATCTGGAATGCGGTCATTTACACCGGTAAAGGTACCAAGTTCAATCCCAGGTATAGCCGCTATGGGATGGCCATATCATCTGTCCTTTCACTGCTGAACCCATTGCTGAACCAGGGATATTGCGTGACAACGGAAATTTTTACACATCTCCGGAACTTTATGAGGTTTTGCTCCTAAACAAAACTGATGGGTATGGTACCGTTAGGCCAAACCGGCGTGACATGCCATCAATGTTTGGCAAGAAAAAACTAAAAAAAGGAGAGATGGTTGCCTTTCAAAAGGGTAAA
This sequence comes from Glandirana rugosa, assembly GCA_018402905.1. Taxonomy (NCBI): domain Eukaryota; kingdom Metazoa; phylum Chordata; class Amphibia; order Anura; family Ranidae; genus Glandirana; species Glandirana rugosa. The sequence continues at coordinate 893,750 of BLSH010300883.1, read as the reverse complement.
ATGATGGCAATGCGATGGCGAGACAAAAAGGACGCGTGTCTCATGAGCACCGTGCACAGCACCTCCACTGCCATGGTCCGCACAAAACACAGAAAAGATGTGCTGAAGCGGCAAGTCGTGATCGACTATAATCACACAATGGGAGGTGTCGACCGAGCCGATCAGGCAATGACCTTTTATCCGGCGATGTGGAAACAACAGAAGAAATATTACAAAAAGATTTTCAGGCATCTCCTTGAACAATGCCTTTGGAACGCCTATATCCTTTAGAAAGCAAACACGAACATACCTCTTGTTCATTCTGACTTTATCTGGAAGGTGGCTGAGCAGATTTTTGTCAACCACCCAACGCCATCAGTATCTTCTAACAGACCCGGACGACGCGCTGTTGACGTTGGCAATCCAGAACACCTGACAGGTCGTCATTTTATAGACTTCGTACCGCCAACCACAAGAAAGTTAGCGCCTACCAGGATGTGCGTTGTTTGCTGTTCCAAGAGAGATGGCAATGGAAAAAAAGTCAGAAAAGAAACAAGGTACTATTGTCCTGATTGCAACGTCGGACTTTGTCTAGTTCCATGCTTCAAACTGTTTCACACTCAGGATGTGTATTGAATTTCTTTGTTTGACAAATTTCATTTTTTTTCATTGCATTATTGAATAAAATGATATTATTGATTAGATTATAATTCATGCATTTGTGTTTCAAATTTATCACATCTGGAATGTCTACTAGAGTCTTGTTTTGGTCAGGTTTAAGTAAGTAATTACTAAGAATTGCAGGCCTATAATACATATCACCAAATTTCCATGCAAAAAATTGTACCGCTTTTGGTACAAAATTCCAGACAGAACCATACCGCCAGGGAGGTCAAATGTTTGTTTTTTGGGTTTAATACTGCATTAAAGGATAAGTTCACATTTTGTAATATGTTACACCGATATTCAGGGTGTAAAATGTAATATGTTACAAATCCACCGCTCCTTCCCAACTCCCCGGTGTAACAGGGAGCGGGGGATCTTCTCCCACCGCTCTTTATCACAATCTGAAAAGAACATGGTCGTATGGGGCTGCGCATGCCCGGTCATGTCATCCATTCACAGTGTTCTGTGAATGGAAAACGACATGGTCTGACAACCTTTGTGGCTGTCAGCTTGTATTTCTCAATGAACTACAGAGCTGTGGAGCACTGCACTGCACCCATGATCTGCTGATCGTGGGTGTAATGCTTTCTAGGCTCCCAATAAAAAAATAATAAATGCATATTTTTTTACCTGCAAAAAGATGAGCATTTGTTTTTTGTTTTTTTAACCACTTCAGCCCCGGAAGGATTTACCCCCTTCCTGACCAGAGCACTTTTTGCGATACGGCACTACGTCGCTTTAACTGACAATTGCACGGTCGTGCGACGTTGTACCCCAAAAAATTGATGTCACTGTTTTCCCCACAAATAGAGATTTCTTTTGGTGGTATTTGATCACCTCTGCGGTTTTTATTTTTTGCGCTATAAACAAAAAAAGGCGACAATTTTGAAAAAAGAACAACTTTTTTACTTTTTTGCTATAATACATATCCAAAATGGAACCAATGACATTTATACAGTGAACAGAGCTAAAAATAGCCACTGATTACTGTATACGGTATCTCACAAAAGTGAGTACACCCCGCACATTTTTGTAAATATTTTATTATAACTTTTTATGTGACAACACTGAAGAAATGGCACTTTGCTACAATGTAAAGTAGTGAGTGTACAGCTTGTATAACAGTGTAAATTTGCTGTCCCCTCAAAATAACTCAACACACAGCCATTAAGGTCTAAACCGATGGCAACAAAAGTGAGTACACCCCTAAGTGAAAATGTCCAAATTGGGCCCAAAGTGTCAATATTTTGTGTGGCCACAATTATTTTCCAGCACTGCCTTAACCCTCTTGGGCATGGAGTTCACCATAGCTTCACAGGTTGCCACTGGAGTCCTCTTCGACCCCTCCATGACGACATCACACAGCTGGTGGATGTTAGAGACCCTGCGCTCCTCCACCTTCCGTTTGAGGATGCCCCACAGATGCTCAATAGGGTTTAGGTCTGGATATATGCTTGGCCAGTCCATCACCTTTACCCTCAGCTTCTTTAGCAAGGCAGTGGTCATCCTGGGTGTGTGTTTGGGGTCGTTATGTTGGAATACTGCCCTGTAGCCCAGTCTTTGAAGGGAGGGGATCATGCTCTGCTCCAGTATGTCACAGTACATGTTGGCATTCATGGTTCCTTCAATGAACTGCAGCTCCCCAGTGCCGGCAGCACTCATGCAGCCCCAGACCAAGACACTCCCACCACCTTGCTTGACTGTAGGCAAGACACACTTTTCTTTGCACTCCTCACCTGGTTGCTGCCACACACGCTTGACACCATCTGAATCAAATAAGTTTATCTTGGTTTCATCAGACCACAGGATATGGTTCCAGTAATCCATGTCCTTAGTCTGCTTGTCTTCAGAAAACTGTTTGCGGAATTCTTGTGCATCATCTTCCTTCTGGGATGACAGCCATGCAGACCAATTTGATGCAGTGTGTGGCGTATGGTCTGAGCACTGACAGGCTGACCCCCCACCCCTTCAACCTCTTCAGCAATGCTGGCAGCACTCATATGTTTATGTCCCAATGACAACCTCTGGATATGATGCTGAGCATGTGCACTCAACTTCTTTGGTCGACCATGGCGAGACCTGTTATGAGTGGAACCTGTCCTGTTAGACCACTGTATGGTCTTGACCACCATGCTGCAGCTCAGTTTCAGGGTCTTGGAAATCTTTTTATAGCCTAGGCCATCTTTATGTAGAGCAACAATTCTTTTTTTCAGATCCTCAGAGAGTTCTTTGCATGAGGTGCCATGTTGAACTTCCAGTGACCAGTATGAGAGAGAGAGAGAGAGTGATAACACCATACTTAACACACCTGCTCCTCATTGACACCTGAGACCTTGTAACACTAATGAGTCACATGACACTGGGGAGGGAAAATGGCTAATTGGGCCCAATTTGGATGTTTTCATTTAGAGGTGTACTCACTTTTGTTGCCAGCGATTTAGACATTAATGGCTGTGTTAAGTTATTTTGAGGGGACAGCAAATTTACACTGTTATACAAGCTGTACACTCACTACTTTACATTGTAGCAAAGTGTTATTTCTTCAGTGTTGTCACATGAAAAGGTATAATAAAACATTTACAAAAATGTGAGGGATGTACTCACTTTTGTGAGATACGGTAAATGTTACTGGCAGGGAAGGGTTAACACTAGGGGGCAATCAAGGGGTTAAATGTGTTTTCTTAGCGTGTTCTAACTGTGTGGGGGCTGGGCTAGCAGGGACATAACAGATCTCACTGATCCCGATGACAGGGATCAGTAGATCTCTGTTATTTCCCCTGTCAGATCAGGGAACCGCCATGTTTACATTGGCCGTTCCCTATTCTGCCTCTCTATTAGGCGATTGCGGGTCACCGGCGGACATCGAGTCCCCCCGACCCATGAGCACACTCACGCAGCATGCGGTGGGCGTGAGAGAGCACCGGCAGCTGTGAGGGGAGCGTGCAAGGGGGCGGAATTCCATAGACGTCTCCCTGGCAATTCAGGTCCGTGCCGTAGCAGTCTTTTGGCTATAACGTGGACGTGTAGTGGTTAAAGGTGATCTTATCCTTTAAATACCTGTATCTACGTTCTTCCATCAGACTGGAAAAAATGGCAGCTATCTGGGCTGATCAGGGCTTTACAAGTGCTATCAGTCTAACACCGTAAATATGCTTACAGTAGGAAATGACCTCCTCAAGCTGCTGTGGTGCCTTCATTGTCTAGTTGGAGTTTGTGGTGGATCCTAGGTCAGGTATTGCATATTCTGCTCTTTTCCTGGCATTCAGCTTTAACTTCTTAACATATAACACCATCTTTAGCCACCACAGCTCATGAATGACTGAAGTGCACAAAACCCATGATCCGTAAAGCATGATTTTATAAATGTAATGTCTGATATTCTTATGTTTTAAGCAACTGAAGGTTGAATTTAATACAATGTAAATTCTCCTAATGATGGAAGGCCAGGATCCAACCGGATACAAGGCTATTCCTCCACCAGGGAAGGTACTTTAAATCTGCCAAGCAAGTGAGAAACCAAATAATATATACAAAAAACCTTATGTCATAAACACATCAGTTTTATTGTATCTTGTTAAAAGATGCCATCTAGATTAAAATAAACAGTACAAAACAATAAGACAAATATACATAGATATAGCAAGCGTGTGACATCTGATGCGTTTCGCTACATATGCTTTTTCAGGGTACACGCTTTAAAAATGGCAACCAAGTGAATTGTCTTAATTAAAAAGACAAAATCCTATGCATAACCCTCCATCTCAGGGCCGGAAACCTGTAAAGTTGCCCAGAAGCCCCATACTTATGAGCCAAGAAGGTGGGATTACATATCTCAAAGACTTTACATCCAGGATGACACCATTTCAAAAGATGGATAGTTAAAAAGACTCCTGAGATGAGAGGAAAATGCAGGGATGGACATCCAAGACAAACTTGTAGCTGAACCGACTATACTTCATTTCAAACATCTGCCATAGATTGTGTTTGCCTCATACACTGGGCATATGATGTTTGAAATTAAGTATAGTGGGTTTAGCCACACATTTGTCTTGGATGTCCATCCCTGCACTATCCTCTCGGGAGTCTTTTTAACTATCCATCTTTTGGAACAGTCTCATCCTGGATATAAAGTGTTTGAGATATGTAATCCCACCTTCTTGGCTCGTAAGTGTTAGGCTTCTGGGCAACTTTACAGGTTCCTACCCTGGGATGGAGGGTTAGCATAGGATTTTGTCTTTTTAATTGTTTAAGTCACCTCACTTGGCTGCCATCTTTAGAGTGTGTACCCTGAAAAAAACATATGTAGCGAAACACTTTGGATGTCACACGCTTGCTATACCTATGTACATTTGTTGATTGTTTTGTACTGTTGATTTTAATCTACAGGGTGGGCCATTTATATGGACACACCTTAATAAAATGGGAATGGTTGGTGATATTAACTTCCTGTTTGTGGCACATTAGTATATGTGAGTGGGGAAACTTTTCAAGATGGGTGGTGACCATGGCGGCCATTTTGAAGTCGGCCATTTTGAATCCAACTTTTGTTTTTTCAATAGGAAGAGGGTCATGTGACACATCAAACTTATTGGGAATTTCACAAGAAAAACAATGGTGTGCTTGGTTTTAACGTAACTTTATTCTTTCATGAGTTATTTACAAGTTTCTGGCCACTTATAAAATGTGTTCATTGTGCTGCCCATTGTGTTGGATTGTCAATGCAACCCTCTACTCCCACTCTTCACACACTGATAGCAACACCGCAGGAGAAATGCTAGCACAGGTTTCCAGTATCCGTAGTTTCAGGTGCTGCACATCTCGTATCTTCACAGCATATGTTTTTTTATGGCTTTTATGGTCAGTAAATACCAATGCCGGGTGAGCTGCTCCTTCCAGGAGGTACCGCCATTCCTCCAAAGCCGACTTGATGGCCAGCAATTCCCTATCACCGACATCATAGTTCCAGCAAGATGGTGCACCACCACATTATGGGTGTCAGGTCCGAGCATTCCTAGATGAACAGTTTCCTGGAAAGTGGATTGGTCGTCCTGGGCCAGTTGAATGGCCCCCAAGGTCTCCCGATCTGACCCCCTTAGACTTTTATCTTTGGGGTCATCTGAAGGCAATTGTCTATGCTGTGAAGATACGAGATGTGCAGCACCTGAAACTACGGATACTGGAAGCCTGTGCTAGCATTTCTCCTGCGGTGTTGCTATCAGTGTGTGAAGAGTGGGAGAAGAGGGTTGCATTGACAATCCAACACAATGGGCAGCACACTGAACACATTTTATAAGTGGCCAGAAACTTGTAAATAACTCATGAAAGAATAAAGTTACGTTAAAACCAAGCACACCATTGTTTTTCTTGTGAAATTCCCAATAAGCTTGTTGTGTCACATGACCCTCTTCCTATTGAAAAAACAAAAGTTGGATTCAAAATGGCTATCTTCAAAATGGCCGCCATGGTCACCACCCATCTTGAAAAGTTTCCCCCCTCACATATATTAATGTGCCACAAACAGGAAGTTAATAGCACCAACCATTCCCATTTTATTAAGGTGTATCCATATAAATGGCCCACCCTGTAGATGGCATCTTTTAACAAGATACAATTTAACTGATGTTTTTTATGACGTGAGGGTTTTTTGTATACATTATTTGGTTTCTCATTTGCTTGTCACATTTAAAGTCCCTTCTCCAGTGGAGGAATAGCCTTGTATCTGGTTGGATCCTAGCCTTCCTTCATTAGGGTAATTTACATTTTATGGAATTTGAAACTAATGGGATGGTGCCACAGTGAGTCTTGTTTTTTTCTTTGTTTTTAGTTTGCCGGGTCCACCTTTTCCTTTATTCATAAACATCGAATTTACTCTATATACAGTAGGTACTGAGGTTGACATGAGGATTCAGAAATGCTTAGTGAAAAGTTAAAGGCCATGGTTTTGGGGTCTCATGGCTCATTCTGAGTCCTTCACTTGTACAGTTAATTTTTCAGGTCTTTGCAGATCATTCCCTTCCTCTTGGCAACAGCTATAGTTAGACTACATATGAGCTGATCATTTTTTCACATTAAATACAAAAGTCAGCAAGGATAGGTGGGGGCTTTTATTTATATACGTTTTTGTTTGTGTTTTTAAAGTTTACATTCTGAGTGTTAAGAGATGGGATCCCTGGGCAATTCCTCAGAATCCACATGTCAGGACCCAGGTCTGAACCTGCAACTTGTGATGTGTCTGCCAATGTCTCTTCTTGCTGAGCCACCTGAGATGCTTAAGAGAAAGCACCCTCTATGGTCCATTGGACAATCCTGCCTTGTTTCTACTGAATCTTGAACTCCCTCCTCTCACAAACTTCCTATTTAAGTTATGCCTTTGCACTTTCTGTTTGCCAAATTATGGTGTTCTCTCCAGCTAATATCTTGCTCTTATCACTTCTGCTGCCGTCCGTATCTCCACTACCACGTGTCACTGACTTTTGGCTTGTTCCTCGACTAAGCTTCTGCTTAATCCCAATCTGTGATCACTTGTTACTGACCTTTGGCTCATTTACTGACTACACTTCTCCTTGATCCCTGCCTGCTATATCTACTACTGGACTTCAGCTTGCTCACCTCCTGGTGGGGTTATCCCGAGGACCGAAACCTGGTACAACACACAGCAAAACCCATCTCCACCATAATGAGCTCTGGTGGACACCAGTTAGTACTTAGACTCCGCACTGCAGGTGAGCCCATGTTATCCACCAGGGTGGCCTGCTTCTGTACTTATCCAACTGGTGTGGGGCAGCATCTCTTCTGCTATAGCTACTGGCCTCTGAGCCTGACCCCTGATCGTGATATCACAGTTGGCAAGATTCTTTCTCACGTCCTTGGATATCTCAATAACTCTTCCCAAAAAAGCCTTTAAAACATCCATTTTATTCTCTTAATAATCTGGTATTAAACATTATAGAAAACCTGGTCACCAGGTTTCAGCACTAATGTGTAATATACAAAGGCAAGCAATGTTAAATGAATGAAAGCAAAAAAGTAAAAAAGTTGATCTGGTGTCAATATACTCCCCTAATCAGTGGCAATTTTCTTCCACCCTCTCACTACTTCCTCAATTCATGGCTAGACTCTCTCCTCTATGCAGCCCCCTCTAGGTAGATAGTTGCTGGAGAGAGAGAGTTTTTGTAGGCTAAGAAAATTTAGGCAGGCCTGGCTCACAGCCAGGCCTGTTTTTTTTTATTTCTTCTGGGCTGGGAGTGGCTCATTGTAGCAGCTGGTGACTCACAGGCAATATCACTGAGGCCTCCCATTCTTTCTAGAAGGTGCTAGAAAGAGAGGACGAGAGGAGAAGTGGAGCTGCCTGGGGTATTCTAGGGAGCTCTGACCACTCCCCAAGAATTGGCAGGGGGCAGGCCTCCTTAAATACCCAGGGTCAGCCCAGCTGGGGAGGAGTTGCCGGGTGGAAGAACTGGAGATGGAGTGCTGAGGATATCGAGGCCTTTGAGGGAGCTCCCCAGTCTGGGGGGGGACTTTGGGCCTGGGCTCGGGTGCGGATAGGACCCTCGTACAAACCACAGGGGTGTCTTAGACAGGAGGCAAAGGAGGAGCAAGAGAGGACAGCGGGAGAGAGTACTGCCAGGCAAGTCTCCAGGAGGGAACCACCGAATGCAGCCAGGAGGGCTGGTGAGTGACACACAGTCAGGAGGACTGGGGGGGGGACGTGTCTGAGAGGACTGGGAGCATGCAGTCTGGAATAGGTGCAGAGCCAGTGGAGTGGACTGTGGTGTCATGGGCAGTGGAGTAGGGCAGCTTCAGCCAGGCAGGCTGGCAGGGCCTGAAGAGGGCTGACTGGGATCAATAGTCCATCGTAGGACAGCTAGCACCAGAGACTTTCTATTTTGCTGCACTATAGGGGCCCGCTGTCCCTGCCTGCAAAAGACAATTGCTAAGGCCTGGCTGAGCCATTGTCAGGCCTAATCATCATCTGCTAGCTGTGCCTGGAACACTAGACAGGAAGTGATGTGCAGGAAGAGAAACGGAGTGTATATACAGGACTGCATATAAGTTGTCCCAACAAGGTATGCAAGATTCCATTGGGCATCCCATACTTCCTATACCCCATCCAAGTTTAATCCCTCAATAAAACATGAAAACAAGCACATGGACGGTTTTACTGTCTTTGAGTGTCTGGAAGATGAACGCCGGGCTGGGCAGTGTGACAGGTGGACCACATCACTTAGCAGCCCCTACGGGGGTACCGCTACATTTACTTCACAGAAGAGGGAGACAAGAGGAGACCAGGATTTCATGAAGGAGGCAGATCAAGAGAAGATCAACAATGGGTGTGATGCAGTTGTAGGGATTATAAATGATACCTATTGATTGAGTATGGATATTATTGTATGGACCTCAGAAAGTCATGATATAAATTGACAAAACCACATTTACTCACCCCTCGTGGAATTGTATTTTGCCATGTGATACTCTGTATAGATGTTATTAACTGCTGTTGAGCTCTGCAAGAAAGCACAAAGTTGTCAGTTTTTTTGAAAATTGAGCAGTCTATAAAAGTATATATAAAGCCATTTATTGGGTGTTTTGGATAGAATTTGGACAAGTTAAAACTCTGTCAGTTATTTTTGTTGCCTGCGTCTCTGCCAGAGAGATGCTCCCTCCCTGTTGGTTCTGGTAAACCATTGTCTCTGCTAAAGATAGTGCTTGGAAATTCAACATTTTTGTTTTCATTCGAACAGGAATAGAGGAGATAACTTCCAAATGCTCTGGTGACAACTGACTAAGAGATATTTCACATAACTTTGGAGAGAGCAAGGTCCATAAAGACATGGATGAGCGAGTTTGGGGTGGAGGAACTTGACTGGCATGCACGGTGTCCTGACCTCAACCTGATAGAACACCTTTGGGATGCATTAGAGCGGAGACTGCGAGCCAGGCCTTCTCATCCACATCAGTGCCTGATCTTACAAATGTGCTTCTGGAAGAATGGTCAAACATTCCCATAGGCACACTCCTAAACCTTGTAGACAGCCTTCCCAGAAGAGTTGAAGCTGTTATAGATGCAAAGGGTGGGCCAACTCAATATTGAACCCTACAGACTAAAACGGGGATCTCATTAAAGTACATGTGCGTGCAAAGGCAGGTGTCCCAATACTTTTGGCAAAATAGTGTATGTGTTGCATTTTTGAGTGAAAGTAAAGTGAAAGGATATGGGCCCATTCACACCTGCATACGTGCTCTGCCATGCTCACTGCATGCATATGAAATAGTGTGAATCTACAGGATTTTACTTAGCACATATTAAAAAGGTCCAAACAAAAATTGAAATGCCTTACAATCCTTGGACAGGGCTAAAAATACTTACTGTTTGTAATTGGGAATGATTCCTGAGTCTCCATCTTTTAGAGTATATGCATTGACCCTGTGAGCAAACCACTGGCAACGGTTTTTGTACATTGTATCTGTGATATGTAAGATTTCGCCACATGATACTTTTAGGCCACCTTCAACACGTGAAGACATTGACTGGTTCACACGAACATAGAAGGAGTCTCCTGAGGTGGCCAAGTCGCTTTGTATGTCATGCAACAACTTTCGATAATCTGAAATCAGAATACCATTCTACATTAAAAGGATATATCATTTATCTTAATTATTGGGAATCATAGATTACATAGATACATTAAATAGAAAAATTACCAGTAAATGACAGTTCCCAAAACACAACAAACAGAAGGTAATGGGGTAGTGTGGGACTTCTCTTAATATTACTCACCAGACCCTTATCCTTAATGAGGGTCTGGCATAGATTTTACACACAAAAAATAAAAAAAAACAATGGGGTCCCCCCAAAATCCATACCAGACCCTTATCTAAGCATGCAGCCTGGCTAGCCAGCAAGGGAGGTGCACAGTCTGAACCATACCCAGCCACATTGCCTCAGCTTTGGGAGGGTACCTTGCCCATATTGGTTGTTAAGACTGTTTGCAGACATCAGCTCTCTAACAACCAGCCTGAGCAGAAAGCTATCACATTTAGTCATGCATTAAACAACAGTGGACAGAAGAGCGAGATCTAGTTTAAAGCTGTAAAATTTCGTCAAAATATTTTTTTATATCATTTTTTATATTGATAAATTATTGTATTAAGATTAATGCATTCCTAAAATTAATGTGATTTTAGTTTGAGCTTTATCCTTTTTGGAAATTCATGAGTTTATTCCTGAGTTTATTTACTTGTACTTATTGATATTATAATATATTATGGATATTTACAATTTATATTTTTATTATATGTTTATAATTTTTTTTAAGATATTACATGTATGACCATCCTTAGACTTGTATTTTTTTATGAAGGTAGTAGTAGTAGCTTTACAACCATGTAATGGGTTTATTTTCATTAGGGGTTTGAACTGTCATTATTTAATCTGCAGCCCTGGACTGTTTGCATGTAGTTGGTAGTGCGGAGCTGATGGTAGGGTTGCCACCTTTTCTTCAAACCAAACCCGAACACTTTAGTGGCGGCATTTTTTTTTCTGGAGTATACACTATAAGATTGTAAAAGACCTGGGACACTTTTGGTGGCTCGAAAGAGAGCAGTAATGTGGCACGCATAGCACACCGTGGTGAACAGTGCGTGTGGCCCAATTGTGAATGTTCTACACGAAATGCGGGGTCAGAAATAAATAATTGATGCACAAAATGCAGAGGTCAGATACTGTATGTGCTGGAGAGAGGGCTAGTGCTAGCAGGGGGTGGGGGAGTTAGATATGTGCTTGGTGGTGCTTCACGAGGGGAGAATGCTAGTGCTTGCAGTGGGGTTGGATGTGTGCTGGGGGGATGCTTTGGGAGTGGAGAGGGCTAGTGCTGGAGGGGGTCAGATATATGCGCGTGACAAGTGGTGCCACACGATACGCACGGTGTAATGACGAGAGAAAGCTCGGTGGTTTTCACAGGGTCCAGAAAATGTTAGA
>BLSH010300883.1:829660-854008 GCA_018402905.1 Glandirana rugosa | reverse complement strand
ACCCCGCTGTCCACCTGTCCACCCCGCTGTCCACCTGTCTACCCCACTGTCTACCCCACTGTCTACCCCACTGTCCACCCCACTGTCCATCTGTCCACCCCGCTGTCCATCTGTCCACCCCGCTGTTCCCCTATCCACCACGCTGTCACCCTGTCCACCCTGCTGCCCCCCTGTCCATTCTGGTGCCCCGTCCACTACTCTACTCCCCATTTCACCCCACTGCCCCCCTGCTGACTTCCTGTCCATCCTACTGCCCCCCTGACTACTCTGTGGCTCCCCTAACCACACTGCAGCTACCCCTGTCCACCCCACTGCCTCCCCCTGGTGCATCCTGCTGCCCCCCTGTCCACCACACTGCCCCCCAGTCCATCCTACTGGTGTGGGGTTCTTTGTGATGCTGTGGTTAGGGTGGCCAACTTTGGGGTGCCTTGGATATGATGGACTGATTTGGGGTGTTGTAGATAGAATGGGTCACTTTGGTGTGGTGGTGATAGTGTGGGTTGCTATAGGTAGCATGGGCTATGTTGGACCGTCAGTGGAAGGTTGGTGTGCAGTGGATGTTGTAGGGGTGTTGTAGGTAGGGTGGGCTAATATGGGCCCCTCCCATGGTTAAAGCAATGTGGCTACACCCTCTGTCTGCTGTAGCGTACACAGCACTCTGTGTTACTACTCTCTTTAAGCCACCCAAAGGTGTCCAAGGTCTTTTACATTCCGATTGTCTATAGTGTATACTACAAAAAAATGCCGTGCACCGGAAAACTGTTTGGGTTTGGCTTTAGGAAAAGGTGGCAACCCTAGTTGTATCTGGGGTGCGATATGTAAAAAGTGCTGGGTTCAAGAGTCTGTTATGTACAGAGTGCAGAACCAAGGTTTATGCTATGTACAGAGTGCCGGGTTCAGGAGTGCGTTACATACAAAGTGCAGGGGTGTGCTGTGTACAGAATGCAGGGTTTAGGGGTGTGCTATGCACAATGTGCAACACCAAACCCCTCACCGAAGCATCCTTGCATCTCTCTCCTACCTTGCCTGGCTCTACTACCTCCCTTTGTATTCTCACCTTGCAGGGAGCAGAAGCGGAGGGTGAAAGTTGGAGGTGGCAAAATGGAATTCTGCCACATTCTGGCTGCAAAACTGGGTGTGAGGGCCACATGACAAGGCCTGGAGGGCCGCATTCGGCCCACGGGCCTTGTGTTTGACATATGTGCACTATAGGATTGTAGCAGTCCTGGGACACCTTTGGGCACTTCAAAGAGAATGGTAATGTGGCACACATAGTGCCCCCTCACCCTCCTATCAAGCCCTGTTCTGAGCCACATTCCTGTCTGAATATTGTGTTCGGGTTTCAGACGGACTGAAACCCGGACACATGATTTAAAACCCGAACTGTCCAGGTGAATCCCGGACAGGTGGCAACCCTATCCTAGTCCCTGGTCCAATGGGCAGGGCTATATGGCTATGAGTAGCTGTAATTTAGCTCTGCCTACTGGACCAGGGACTAGGAGAAGGAGGAGAGGTGGAGCTGGGGTATCCTGAGTACTGTAAAGAGTCCAGGGAGAAGGAGAACAGAGGTAAACAGTGCAGAGGTGAGACAGACAGTTACTACTGTACTCTGTGTCACTGCTGACCACTGCCTCACTTAGCACTGACCCTGAACCTCTGCCTCACTTAGCACTGACCTCTGAACGCCGGCACCTAGCACTGACCTCTGAACTCCGCCACCTAGCACTGACCTCTAAACTTCGCCTCACTTAGCACTGGCCTCTAAACTCCGCCTCACTTAGCAATGACCTCTGAACTCCGCCCCGGCTGGCACTGACCTCTGAACTCTGCCTCATTTAGCTCTGACCTCTGACTCACTTAGTACTAACCCCGAACCTCTGCCTCACTTAACACTGACCTCTGAACTCTGCCTCACTTAACAATGACCTCTGAAATCCACCTCACTTACCACTGACCTCTGAACTCTGCCCCACCTAGCACTGACCTCTGAACTCTGCCTCACCTAGCTCTGACCTCTGCACTCTGGCTCACTTAACACTGACCTCTGAACTCTACTTCACTTAGCTTTGACCTCTGAACCTCTGCCTCACTTAGCACTGACCTCTGAACTCTGCCTCACCTAGCTCTGACCTCTGAACTCTGCCTCACCTAGCTCTGACCTCTGAACTCTGTCTCACCTAGCTCTGACCTCTGCACTCTGGCTCACTTAACACTGACCTCTGAACTCTACTTCACTTAGCTTTGACCTCTGAACCTCTGCTTCACTTAGCACTGACCTCTGAACTCTGCCTCACTTAGCACTGACCTCTGAAATCTGCCTCACTTACCACTGACCTCTGAACTCTGCCTCACTTAGCTCTGACCTCTGCCTCACTTAGTACTGACCCCTAACCTCTACCTCACTTAGCACTGACCTCTAAACTCTCCATCACTTAGCACTGAACTCACTTAGTAATGACCCTTAACCGCTGCCTCACTTAGCACGACCTCTGAACTCTCCATCACTTAGCACTGACCTCTGCCTCACTTAGTAGTGACCTCTGAGCTCTGCATCACCTAGTGCTGAGCTTTGAACTCTATAATAAGTGATGCAGAGCTCAGAAGTGACTCACGGGTCAGTAATAAGTGAAGCAGAGTTCCAGGGTCAGTAGTAATTAACAGAGAGTTCAGAGGTCACTTGTAATTAATGGTCAGCTTGGCTTTCAGATTAATGCAGTGCAGTTTTCCCGCACTATGGGTGCAGCACAGTGTACCTGTGGTTTTTATGTAGGTTAACTGCATTTTGCATATGACTTCTATTATGTCCCACAGTTTTGATGCACTTCCTGAAAGCGCACCAAAACCCTGCTTTCATTTTTTTGTTTACCAAAGTGCACCAAAACCATGAGACACAATAGAAGTTTATGGCAAACTGCAGCTAACCCACACGAAAACCACGGATACACTGCCCTGCACCCATGGTGTGGGAAAACCACACTGAATGAGGCCCGAAAGCATGTTTTGTGGGTACAGAAAGGTTTTTGTTTTGTTTAACCACTTCCATTTAAGCCCCTCCCAATGTAAATGTAATTTGGCCACATCCACCATCAGCTGCAGCTTTGGGCTTTGAGTTTTGGTGTACACACCCTAATGCAACAGGCTGTGCACACCTATGGTACAGGCGCTTCTGTGATTGGTCCAGTACACCCTGTGATCACTTTGACCAATCACAACATCAAAATAGTAAATAATCAGTCATAAATGGCTGCAATTCAAGACAGTTATTTACTTGGTGAGCATGTGATCACTGTGATTGGTCACAGTGAACATATAGTAACTGGGGCGGTCAAAGCATCTTTTAGTTCAGCTGTGTCCAGTGGACACAGTGGTTGGAGGGCACGTGCCTGGGAAGAAATCATATGATGTTCACCTGAGATAGGAAAACTCCCACCCGGCTGCCATTTTACTATAGGCTGGGCAGGAAATAGATAACAGCAGTCAATTGGAAGTACTGAGAGCTGAGCGCTTCCAGTTCACTGTCTGCAGATTAGAGCAGGAAAAGGGTCTTCTGTGATGTCATCCCACTCACCATCCTGAAAGCCTCTTTTGTAGTCTCAGGAAAGTTAGAAAAGCCCAGAAACCACCGGGGGGGGGGGGGGGGGGTGGGGGGGAGTGTATCACCTCTATATAGTGACCAAATCACTTTTACATAAAGGCCGGCCACTCCAAACAGAAACAAGCTTGACTTAACCCCTTGTGCTCTGGATGTACCAGACAAGCCCATAGACCTCAGGTCATTAATCAGTGGTGATTAATATACCATTGTGTTTTTCTTACCTTTCTTATATTCTGCTTCATATTCAAAGTCAGTTTCTGCTCTCTCGTCTTGGAGAATATCAGGAAGGTCTTGGGAACAGCTACTGTATGTGAAGAAAATAACTGGTAAAAGCAACCACCCTTTTTTTTAAATAAAAACACAAAGAATGACATTATCAAGCAAGTATGTCTGTGAAAGTTCTCATTTAACCAGCTCATGGTACAGCTAGTACTAGTTAGTCACATTCAACTGAATTGTTTGGTAATGTTGAAGACCTTTCTTAGCCACTCAAAGCCTTTGTTCAGTTACAACGAGTGTCAGGGACAGGGGCGACCGGTCACTTAGGAGCGCAGGGGCGCCACCCCCCTAGTTTGCATGCGGGGCACCAGATTCATAAGTTTGTATGTGCTGTGAGTTAGTATCAGGTCGCAGTCCTCAGGATCACTCCAACAGAAGATGAGCAAGCGCAGGTCCAGTATCAGATATAGCAGGTAGGGATCAATCAGAAGCGTAGTCAGTAAACAAGCTAAAGGTCAGTAATAAGTGGTTGCAGGTTGAGATCAAGCAAAAGCGTAGTCAAGGAACAAGCCATAGGTCAGGAACAAGTGGTAGAAGAGATATAGACAGCAGCAGGAGTGACAAGAGTGAGAGTGTCAGTGCTGGAGGAAGAAGGAGTGTATATATGGAGGTGTGTATATATATATATATATATTATATATACTGTATATATATATATATATATAAAAAGGTCCTTTTTCTTGATCTACTGGGCATCCCACCAGGGCCGCTGATAAGGCAGTACAGCCAACCCTCCTGTACTGGACCCTGCCCCCATCAGTTCAAAAGGGGGGCCCAAGCACCCGCTGAGCAAGAGGGCCAGCTGTACTGTCTTATTGCAGACACCGATCCTCTTCTGTCTCCTCCTGCAGTGCTACCAGTTTCTCCTCCTCTTTCTCCCTCTCCTGCACTGCAAGGGGATTGGTCCTAGCACATACGCTCCTTCCATCTGCTGTCCAGGCCCCCCCACAGTGTTTCCAACTTCCCTCCTCTCCTCTCCCACTGGCAGCTTTTGCGGGCACACAGGGGTATGTTTCAGGATAAAAAGGGGGGAAGGGGCCGTGAATATTTAATTTACTGGCCCCTTCCTTTCCCGAATGAACACAGTGAGTGATCAGTACAAATCACTCCTGTTTCCATTAATCACTGAAGCAGCATAAACTGTGTTAATTATGCTTCAGTTTGTGAATGAGCAGGCAACCTCAGACATGCATATTGCTGTCAAGGGATGTTTACATGACAGCAATAAAAAGTGATCAAACGAAAAAAAAGTAAAGCAACATTTGGCTGGTGCGAGTGAGGGGGGCAGGTTTGTTTGCCGCCCCCCCCCCCCAAAATATTGAGCACCAGCCACCACTGAGTTAAACCTTTCAGTGGGGGGCTCAGACCCCTTACAAGGGAGCACTTTTACTTTTCCCAGGCGTTCTGCTTTAACCTACATGCAAATGCTCACATAACTTTTAAAAACCATGACCTAACTACTACTCTCATAGTAGCCATTGCTTATTATGCCAAGATGCTGAAAACAAAATAAACCTCCTAGCAGTCGAGAATGGATTTAGAAAAAAATAGTTTTAAAGCTAATGTGAGAAAATAACTTGCAGTTAATTCAGGATATAATCTATTGCTAAAGGCCTTGGCTAAATGGCTAAACTGTAAGAATACAAATAAATATTAAGTTCAGGTGGACTGTCTCAATAATCAGGTAAACTTCAACCACACCCTCCACCAACACATTCCTACCTACTCCTTCTCTTCCCTAAATTCTGTATTTGTCATTTCTTTATTTAAAATTTTAAATATAGTAAGTGGAAGTCCATGCTAACACTAAAATCCCTGCATCTACAGACACCCACATTCTAACACTAACCTATCTAGCCCTGTAAAGAAAAAATTAGTATACATACATTTTCTGCAGACGATCCGAACCGATCTCCAGCGGCGGAAGCTCTGCAAAGGACATGGCCGACAACTGTGAAATGAAAGGGAAGTGACGTCACCCATAGACTTACTATGGGGCTTCCGTTGTCCTCTACACCCGCCTCTACAGCAAAGATGACAGCTGAGCGTGGGATCGGGTTGGAACGCATGAAGAAACGTATGTATACTGATTTTTTTTCTTCACAGGGTTAGATAGGTTAGTGTTAGAATGTGGGTGTCCTTAGATGCAGGGTTTTTAGTTTTAGCATGGACTTCTACTTTAACTGGGGTAAGAAAAAATATTAAAGGTGTTGTAAAGGCAGAAGTTATTTTTTTTTCTTAATGCATTCTATGCATTAAGATAAAAAACCTTCTGTGTGCAGCAGCCCCTAATACTTACCCTGAGCCCCTTCTCTCTGCAGCGATGTCCACGATCCCCTCAGCCATCTAAGACACTCCTCCTGATTGGCCGAGACACAGCAGGGGCGCCATTGGCTCCAGCGGCTGTCATTCAAAGTCTGTCAGCCAATCAGGGGAGAGAGGGGGTGGGGCAAGGTCCAGCTTCGTGTCTGAATGTATGCACAGAGCTCTGACTCGGCTCGGGTGCTCCTGCAGCACCCCCATAGTGAATAGGTGCTCAGAGAATAGATTTTTTGCTAGGAAGGCAAATTTATTCAGGCCTGACTGATGTACAGGCCTGATTGTTTTGATTTGGGCAGGGGAGTGGCCCAGGAAGAGCTGGAGACTGCAGGAAGGAACACCCCTTGGTTATTCCCTCCCCTTTTCTTCAGAACATTCTGGAAAAGGGGATGGACAGACGAGGTGATTCTTTCTGAAGTATGTTAAGGAGCCCTGACCAATCCCCAACTTGGATTGGCAGGGGACAGGCCTCCTTAAATACTGTAGTCTGCTAGTGGGAGGGAGGAGAGTGTCGGGTGGAAGAGCTGGAGATGTAGCAGAGGTTGCGGAGGCCCTGAGGGAGCTCCTAGGAGTGTGACCTTGGGCCTGGAGCCTCAGGAAGTGGAAGGAACACCTCTTACAACACAAGGAGGAGTTCTGAGCAAGGAGCAGGAGAGCAACAGAGAGGCTACAGGAAAAAGGGCTCTGTAAAGGATTCACCAGTGTTGTGAGTGACACACCCAGGAGGCTGGAAGAAGTGGACTGGAGCAGGCTGGGATGATACAGTGGACATTCTGAGGAGGTCAGAGGAGTCAGTCAGGCAAGTGGTGTCACTGGGCAGTGGAGCAGGCCGGAGCAGCCAGGAGGGCTGAGGTGGCTTGGAAGAGGATGGGCTGGGAGCAGTAGTCCATCAACCCTAGCTAGCACGAACGTACTCAGCTACACTTTGAGGGCTCATGGCCCTTGCCTGTAATGGGCGGGCTGGAGGTCCTGCAAGCAGAAACACAGGCCTCACCACATGCTAGCCAGGCCTGAGGAAGATGTAATGGAGGCCTGATAAATATCCCTTCAGGCCCCCCTGTGAGAAGCAAGTGTCGTGCAGGAGAAAAGTGTAAGGAATGCAATGGTCTGTAAGTGTCAGTGCTGGAGAGAAGAAGGAGTGTATATACGGAGGTGTATATAGAAGGTCCCGTGTTCTTGATTCATTGGGCATCCCACAGTCACCCCTACCCCATCCAAATTTTATTCCCTAAATAAAAAAAAAACAAAAACAAAGTATTGGCCTGTTCCGTGACTCCGGATGAAAGGAAATGTATGATTGAGGGCAGAGTGACAGGTGGACCACTGCAACCAGCCACCCCTAAGGGGGGACTTGGCTACACTCCCATAGAAAATTTGGTGAGTATGATGTGTGTTATTATTTTTTTTAAAAGCAAGCCTTTACAATCACTTTAAGTATAAAAAAACAAGAAGTGGTCAGGGGCAGGTTTTATTGTATTGCAGTACTATTTTAGATCAGCAGAGGGAGGTATTTATTAACAAAACAACTGTTATAGCAAACCTCATTGCTTCTGTTTAGCATTGCCTTGCTGTGCAACAGAGTTGATAAACGTTCCCCAAACTGTTGACAGGCTACTCATGGTCAAAAAAATCACACACATGTGAAATAATAAAATTAACCATTTGATTACAAGGGCACTTATACTCCCTTCCAGCCCAGGCCAATTTTCAGCTTTCAGCGCTGTCGCAACTTGAATGACAATTGTGTGGTCATACAACATTGTACCCATATAAATTTAGCAAATAAGTAATTTTTCTCCTTCACTGATGAGTGCTGATGAGGCTGCACTGATAGGCTGCACTGATGGGCACTAATAGGCTGCACTGATGGGCACTGATAGGCGGCACTGATAAGGCAGCTCTGATGGGCACTGATGAGGAGGTACTGATGACGCTGCACTGATAGGCAAAACTGATGGGCGGCATTAAGGGCCACTGATAGGCAGCACTGATGGGCACTGATAGGTGGCACTGATGAGGAGGCACTACTGGGGCTGCACAGTAATCCGAGCACTGATACTGGTTCTAATATAGATGTGTGAACTTACTAGTTTCTCTGAGTTTACTCATGTAGTATCCCTGTTGAGCCCTGATGAATGGGGGAGTGGTGTTGCCCCCAAACATGTTGGCTGTTTTTATATGATTTTTTTATGATTAATTAAATCTACCTTGGATTGATTTGAGCTACTATATGGTGCCCATTGAGGGAAGCTTTGCCGTGTGAGAGCTGCATCGCCAGAGCAACCACTTTTTTGAAGTTTTCCTTCATATGACTTTACATGCAAATTAGAAAATTCCCAGTGTCTCTTGCATGCTGGCAGGGCAGTAGATTTATTGCACATCATAGCATGGCTAGCAAAATGGGAATACACATAAGTACCAAATAGAACTAGCATTAGAGCTAGCTGAATACTTTAACAATTGTATAGAGTATAGTGTTGATTGGGAAGTATGTTATTTAATCTATATTACTTCAGTTAACCACTTACCTCTTAGAGAGGCCAGATAGATAATCATCATGGAAAGAGTGGCAAGAGATACTTTCACCAAGATCACTGCTGGCTTGACAGCTTAACTCCGGCCAGGACTAAAATGATGACAAGATGACATTAGTTTTTAGGTCCCAAATAAAGTCCTTACTTAGTGTTTATTCTATTAATAAGACTAAAGCTCACAATACTTGTATCGAAATCCAGCTGTCTCAGCAAGGACCGAACAAATTTTAATCCATGTATGGGTTGGCTGGTTGTGCAGCAGACTATCCAACGATCAACTTTTGTACAACCAGTCTGTCTGGTTTTTCACAATCATTCAGTGGCTGTGTGGCAGTGACTGGCTATAGCCAACAGCAATGATCAGTGTGTTCTGATGGCAGGGGTGGCAGGGATGTCTCATTCCATCAGAACACAATACCTCAGTGGGAAAGATTCCCACATGTGTGTGGATGGGGGTATCGGGTAATTTTTTTTTTTTCGTTCAACCTACAGGTTGAACAAAAAATTTTTTAATGTGGGCTGCTTAAAGTGTAACTAAAGGCAAAGCTTATATTTAAAGTTTTGGATTGTGTGGAGAGCAGAGCTTTTTTTCTCAAGATGCAGGAACTCAACCACGACCCCCCCCCCCCCCACACACACACGCACACACACACATGCACAAACCCTTCAAACTGCATCAGATAGTGGGTGTGGTCAGATTTCACTAACAGTGGGAGGGTATTAAAGGGGCATTAAATACCTATAGTGCATTACATAATGTGCAGAGTTCAGGGGTGTGCTATGTGCAGAGTTTGGAGGTGCACCACGTTCATAGTGCAGAGTTTTGGAGTGCACTGCATACAGAGTGCAGAGTTCAGGGGTGTGCTACGTGCAGAGTTTGGAGGTGCACTGCGTTCATAGTGCTGAGTTCCGGAGTGCACTGCATACAGAGTGCAGAGTTGGGAGGTACACTACATATATAGTGCAGAGTTCCAGGGTGCACTGCATACAGAGTGCAGAGTTCAGGGGTGTGCTATGTGCAGAATTGGGAGGTACACTACGTATATAGTGCAGAGTTCCAGGGTGCACTGCATACAGAGTTAAACCTTCTTCCACAGCTGCTTACGTCTGCATCACCCATCCATATCTCACTTTCACCCCTCATCAGCTCTGACCTCTGCATGCAAACCTCCCCCCTTAAAAGCTCCACCATCTTCCATATGTTTTACTTTTGTTTCTGTATTAAACTGAAGCAGCCAGCCGACTCTAGTACCTACCCGCACACTGTAGGTGAGTCCTCCTCTCTCACTTGCTGGGAGAGCATCCAGTGGGGGAGTCGGCATCTGCTAAGCACCCCGGACACCTACATCTCCCTTGTCCCCATCCTGAACTCAGTGAAAGCAGCTCAGGAGAGCAGATCTGTGGGAGCTGCTGGGATACAAGCTATCACTGGTAAACACAGGAGCCGGACTTCTGTGTTTACAAGTGATAGTGGTGAGCAGGGAACAAAGGGCCTGAGCCAGAGGTAGTGGGGAACTGAGTTCTACCAAGTTCCAGCTGAAAAAAAACCCTGGTGGAGAAGGATTAGGACCTCTGTCAGTTTTTATTGCTTTCTGTGCCCCTGTTTTCACCCTGTCTATTTGTCCTGTTTACCGTTATCTTTGAAAGTGAAAGTAAAAGAACATCCCAAATTTCAGTTTGTCTCCAGAAAATAAATAGATGGGAAAACTAATTCTGGTGACTTGGGGGCCCCAAGGAATTGCTTTCATTTTCAGGGATTTCCTCTTACTTTCTGTTTGGGTATGGGTCAGGAAAGTGAAGGGAAATTTCCGCAATGGGTAACAGATGGTGAAAAAAAAATCTGACAGGGGTTATAACCCTCCCTTACTCTATCCAATATAGTTCTACTTTAAGGGTTTAATTAGCACAGCATATTAATTATTTAATCTACTTTCCCAAAATGGACCTAAACTCAAAACATTTGTTACATTTTAGAAAATATATAGAATTATTAGTTGTTCCCTTTGTCCTAAATTCCTCCAGAAAATAACAGTGCACTTCCTAGTGAGTAAGGGTGCTTCCTGTATGTGTAAGGACGCTTCCTGTACGTGTAAGGGCGTTTCCTGTATGTGTAAGGGTGCTTCCTGTACGTGTAAGTACGCTTCCTGTATGTGTAAGGATGCTTCCTGTACGTGTAAGGATGCTTCCTGTATGTGTAATGACGCTTCCTGTACGTGTAAGGACGCTTCCTGTATGTGTAAGGACGCTTCCTGTATGTGTAAAGACGCTTCCTGTATGTGTAAGGGTGCTTCCTGTACGTGTAAGGGCGCTTCCTGTATGTGTAAGGCCGCTTCCTGTACGTGTAAGGACGCTTCCTGTATGTGTAAGGGCGCTTCCTGTACGTGTAAGGACGCTTCCTGTATGTGTAAGGACGCTTCCTGTATGTGTAAGGGTGCTTCCTGTACGTGTAAGGGCGCTTCCTGTATGTGTAAGGACGCTTCCTGTACGTGTAAGGATGCTTCCTGTATGTGTAAGGACGCTTCCTGTATGTGTAAGGGTGCTTCCTGTACGTGTAAGGACGCTTCCTGTATGTGTAAGGACGCTTCCTGTATGTGTAAGGATGCTTCCTGTATGTGTAAGGGTGCTTCCTGTACGTGTAAGGGCGCTTCCTGTATGTGTAAGGACGCTTCCTGTACGTGTAAGGACGCTTCCTGTATGTGTAAGGACGCTTCCTGTACATGTAAGGACGCTTCCTGTACATGTAAGGATGCTTCCTGTATGTGTAAGGATGCTTCCTGTATGTGTAAGGGCGCTTCCTGTACGTGTAAGGACGCTTCCTGTATGTGTAAGGATGCTTCCTGTATGTGTAAGGATGCTTCCTGTATGTGTAAGGATGCTTCCTGTATGTGTAAGGGCGCTTCCTGTACGTGTAAGGACGCTTCCTGTATGTGTAAGGGCGCTTCCTGTACGTGTAAGGACGATTCCTGTATGTGTAAGGATGCTTCCTGTATGTGTAAGGATGCTTCCTGTATGTGTAAGGGCGCTTCCTGTACGTGTAAGGACGCTTCCTGTATGTGTAAGGATGCTTCCTGTATGTGTAAGGATGCTTCCTGTATGTGTAAGGGTGCTTCCTGTACATGTAAGGGTGCCTAGACACTCCTGCACTGTAGCCTCATATTGGTATATCTGAGTGTGAATGCTAGTTTCACAGCATTTTGAGTGAGTCTTGTTGTGACCGGCAGTAAAGATCTCTGGAGCAAGGAGGAAGCTATGTATGTAGGTTACAGTGAGAGGGGCTTTAAAGGACAAATTTCCTAAAATTGTGTAGAAACAGAAACTGTTGTAAGCAGGAGTATGCTTGACCCCAGGCAGCTGTTTGGGAACACCTCTCAATATATGGTAGAACTGCTACTGTTGCAGAGGATGCATTTTCTATGTGGACTTGTAGGGTGGCTGGAGTCCAGGCTGCAAATTGCATAATTTGGGGTCCTAGTGCAACAAACTGCATAAACTTAAACTATATTTACAGTATCTCACAAAAGTGAGTACACCCCTCACATTTTTGTAAATATTGTATTCTATCTTTTCATGTGACAACACTGAAGAAATTACACTTTGCTACAATGTAAAGTAGTGAGTGTACAGCTTGTATAACAGTGTAAATTTGATGTCCCCTCAAAATAATTCAACACACAGCCATTAATGTCTAAACCACTGGCAAGAAAAGTGAGTACCCCCCAAGTGAAAATGTTCAAATGGGACCCAAAGTGTCAATATTTTGTGTGGCCACCAATATTTTCCAGCACTGCCTTAACCCTCTTGGGTATGGAGTTCACCAGAGCTTCACAGGTCACCACTGGAGTCCTCTTCTACTCTTCCATGATGACATCATGGAGCTGGTGGATGTTAGAGACCTTGCGCTCCTCCACCTTCAGTTTGAGGATGCCCCACAGATGCACAATAGGGTTTAGATCTCGAGACATGCTTGGCCAGACTCAGTCTCTGTTTAGCAAGGCAGTGGTCATCTTGGAGGTATGTTTGGGGTCATTATTCTGTTGGAATACTGCCCTGCAGTCCAGTTTTCAAAGGGAGGGGATCATGCTCTGCTTCAGTATGTCACAGTACATGTTGGCATTCATGGCTCCCTTGATGAACTGTAGCTCCCCAGTGCCAGCAGCACTCGTGCAACCCCAGACCATGACACTCCCACCACCATGCTTGACTGTAGGCAAAACACACTTGTCTTTATACTCCTTACCTGGTTGCCGCCACAAACGCTTGACCCCATCTGAACCAAATACGTTTATCTTGGTCTCATCGGACCACAGAACATGGTCCCAGTAATCCATGTCCTTAGTCTGCTTGTCTTCAGCAAACTGTTTGCAGGCTTTCTTGTGCATCATCTTTAGAAGAGGCTTCCTTCTGGGACGACAGCCATGCAGACCAATTTGATGCAGTGTGTGGCGTATGGTCTGAGCACTGACAGGCTGACCCCCCACCCCTTCAACCTCTGCAGCAATGCTGGCAGCACTTACATGTCTATTTCCCAAAGACAACCTCTGGATATTATGCTAAGCATGTGCTCTCAACTTCTTTGGTCGACCATGGCAAGGCCTGTTCTGAGGGGAACCTGTCCTGTTAAACTGCTGTATGGTCTTGGCCACCATGCTAAAGCTCCGTTTCAGGATCTTGGCAAACTTCTCATAGCCTAGACCATCTTTATGTAGAGCAACAATTCTTTTTTTCAGATCCTCAGAGAGTTCTTTGTCATGTGGTGCCATGTTGAACTTCCAGTGACCGGTATGTGAGAGTGATAACACCAAATTTAACACACCTGCTCCCCATTCACACCTGAGACCTTGTAACACTAACGAGTCACATGACACTGGGGAGGGAAATGGCTAATTGGGCCCAATTTGGACATTTTCACTTAGGGGTGTACTCACTTTTGTTGCCAGCAGTTTAGACATTAATGGCTGTGTGCTGAGTTATTTTGAGGGGACAGAAAATTTACACTGTTATACAAGCTGTACACTCACTACTTTACATGGTAGCAAAGTGTCAAATGAAAATATAGAATAAAATATTTACAAAAATGTGAGGGGTGTACTCACTTTTGTGAGATACTGTATATAAGACATACACCACAATAAACAAAGTCATGCTGAACTTTTCCAGCCAATTTTGTAAATACATATATTTATATATACAATTTATTTAAGGTTAAATAGTCTAAAATAAAACATTGATTCTTTACAGAAATAATAAATAATAAAATTGAATAATAAATTGAAATTGGCATATAAAATTGCTATAACAAACCTCAGACATGCTGGAAAAAAATCCTTTGTCCCCATCTTCTGAGGGACAAATAGCATCCATCCGCACTAGCCTCTGGTGTCTAGATTGTGTGTGCTCTTTTCCCATCTGTTCAAGAGAAGAAATGTTATAAGTAAAGTTGCAGAATTTACAGAATTTGCAGAAAAACAAACTGACCAGGCCTCTTGCACCTTTATCACCTCCCCAGTCACCTTCTGGATGCCTCCTTCCAGGGATTGGCCGGGGCATGATATATTCAACTGATTATATGAATCTTCCAGTCTCATGCTCTGGAAACTTCTTTCAGAAGCAGGGGAAGCAATCAAAAGTTCAGATCAGGAAACCCTGAACAGACCAACACAATCAATTACTGCTCCCTTCACTACAGTGGGGCCAAAAACAGTTTTTTTCCTAGCAGCCTAGCTAGGAGGGTGCAACACAAGCTTGAAAGTAGGAAGCTCATGATATCCTTCTGTTGAGAATGCTCCAGAACAGAAAATGAGAAAGTTAAAATTTACTTTTCATTTCTGAAAAATCTGTAAAGGCACATTATGCTGTTGGTGTTTATGGACTAGAATGTAATTGGATTGATCAGGGTAAAACAATCTCTCTTTAACTGTTAAGTGAATAGCTAGTCTTCCCTGATGCCGTTTCATTAGGAGCGCAGGGGCACCACCCCCATCCATGCATACGGCCCTCTAATCTTCATGCAGGGTGCCATATGCATGAATTCCAATGTGAGTTTATTTTTTTTTTGAAGCGCGTGATTAGAGGCAGAGGCTCTAATAGGCTTCAAAAAAGGGTGGGCTCGGGGCACAGAGCACTATGCCCTGATCTCACCCAGTTGTGTGACAATAGCAAATGGATATTCACTTTTGTCACACTGATTCTACTCACGGCCAATCAGGAAGCAGGTCTGAGACCCGTTTTCAGATTGGCCAAAATGAGAAGCATTCCAATTGGCCACCGAGGAGGAGGGAGGTGAAGCTGCTGCCCGTAATTCCTGCAGAGGAGAGCAGGGGAATAGGAAGCCGCTGTCTGTGATGCTGAGGAGGAGAGCAGGGGAAGAAAAAGCCA
Source organism: Glandirana rugosa (assembly GCA_018402905.1). Lineage (NCBI taxonomy): Eukaryota > Metazoa > Chordata > Amphibia > Anura > Ranidae > Glandirana > Glandirana rugosa. The sequence goes on along the minus strand of BLSH010300883.1, from coordinate 838,906 downwards.
CTGCCCATCGCCCGGGTGAAGCGCTGCCCACCAAAGATGGGGTAAGTGCCTGTGGTTCTGATTACCCAACCGGACCGGGGGGAGGGGGGGTGCAGGTTACCCGATTGACCGTCGGGGGGGTGCACTGTTTGCCCCCCCTCAAAAAAAATGTACCACCAGCCGCGACTGCGTTTCAGGACCCCAGATAGCTTATTGTAAAGTCGTTTCATACTTTCTGTACAGGAACAATAAATGCAAAGAAGAGTGGCTCATTTTTTTAGACACTTAAATTCAGCATATAAGCCTTTCTACTGAAACCACTGGGACATGGTGATGATGGGATTTTTAGTATGCAAGATTAGAATATCATCCAAACAATAGTATTCCTATTTGGGAGATTTAGAAAACATTATTCATGTTCAAATTCTGGGGAACAACAACTATTTTACTCAAAGGATATACATAGGTACTTGATGCCAGTCTCACATCTGTAACACTGTCTTCTACTTCTCTCCTTCCTTAATAATCAGACTGGATGTTCCCAAAATGTCTTACCTGAAATTAGCAACCATGAAAATGGTGTTAAATGCTTTGGAAATTATTGGGTACAGGGGCGTAACGATAGGGGTTGCAGAGGTTGCGATTGCAACCAGGCCCCATGCTCCAGGGGGCCCATGTGCCTCCCTTGTACACCTGAATAGGAGGGATGGTGGGGATGGCATTTAGAGGAACCAAGATGGCAGAAAGGGGGCCTGCTGCAGGACCATAGTAAAGGGACCCGCAATAGGAGTAAAGGGCCTCAGGATCAGCTGGAAGAGAAAAAGGGCCTTGGCCAGGGGTCAGGGGGACCCTTCATAATTTCTTGCACCGGGGCCCTGAAGGTTCTAGTTCCGCCTCTGATTGGGTAGGTTGTCTTATTTAGCCTATTGAAATTGATGACTTTGCAAAAAAGTCAACACCAGCCAGAGAAATAAATGAACTAAGCATTTCTATTGATTTCCTCATTATTTGCTTAGAGAAAGTTGTAGAAGGTCCACTGTATGACCAGTGGTGTGGCGGTGTATTACGCTGACTTTAGAGCAGCCTTTCTAAACCTTTTTAACATGGAGAGACCCTGGAAATGACTTCTGTGCTCAAGGAACTCTTGCTCATATTAACTATATCAAAAGTTCACAGTACATTAGTGTGATTGTCACTTAGAAGGATGTTCCTTACGTAGCCAAGCCCCCGAAGGGGTTGCTGAAAGTACTGGTTCACCTGTAACCCTGCCCAGCCAGACATCCATCTCAGGCACTCAAGAGACATAGATCAGTTCATTGCTTTGTTTTGTTTATTTATTGAGGGGTATTGAACTTGGATAGGGATTTGGGAATTATGGGATGCCTAAGAACATTTAGTGCACATTTGCTTAGGACTCCTATATACACTCCAGTATATACACCTCTCTATTCTCTCCAGCACAAACAGTTGCTGCTTTCTGTTCCTCTTCCAGTACAAACACTTGCTGTAGACTGTTATTCTTCCTCCAGCACTTCCCTTGCTGCAAACTGCCACTCCTCTGGACTAGCTAGCACCACATGGCTAGGCCTGACACACTGACTCAGCCTTTTGTGTAGAAAAGTTCAGGCGCTAGCTGTCCTCTATTCAGCTACCACTCCCAGATAGCTCTCTTCAGGCCCTGCCAGCCAGTGTGGCTGCAATGACCTCTCTCTACTGCCCTTTCCACAGTCCTCTCTTCTGGTTCTGCCCCCATCTCTCAAACTGCAATCTCCCAGTTCTTTCAGGCGTGCCTCCCCAGTCCTTCCGACTGTGCCTCACTTACCAACCCTCCTAGCGGCGACCAGTAGTCCTCCTGGAGACTCTTAGAGTGTTCTCTCCCACTGTCCTCTCTTCTGCTCTCTCATGTGCCTCTCCTTCCAGAATCTCTCACGCCTCCCGGATGCACATGAGCTCCAGCCCAGGGTTACCCCCCTAAGACTGGGGAGCTCCCTGTGGGGCCCGACAGCCTCCACACTCTCCCACTCCAGCTCTTCCACCCCACTACTCCTCCCCAGCTGGGCTGACCCTGGGTATTTAAGGAGGCCTGCCCAGCGAACTCCAGAAGCTTCTGGAAAGAAGTGGGAGGCCCTGATGACACCACCTGTGAGTCACCCAACTCTTCCTGAGCCACTCCCAGCCCAGAATGAAAACAAACAGGCCTAGCCATCAGCTATGCCTGTCTACATTTTCCTACTCTGCCAGAAAAAATCCTCAATCTAGCACCTCACTACCTAGAGGGTGCTACACTAATATATGTGGTCATTGGGAAGATCCCCCCCCATTACAGATAGCTACAAAGATCATTGTTGATACTCATCTGAGTGGAAAAAGTTGTTCATTGTTCAAGGAGCCCTGGTAGGGAAGAGGAGGGGATTGGCCAGGTAAATGGTAATTTGTTGGTCAGGCAGAGATATTCAGGAGGTATAGGTATAAGAAAGACCCATTGATAACAAGTAGCTTGCCATGCCATATAGTATGGACACACAACTGATGAGAGGCATGTAATATCAAGGCCAGTGAAATTCCATATTTTGGGCACTGAATGACTTACAAATTAGAAGAAAATATATAGATTCAGCTGCGTTGCCAAGTCATGGTGTTTTTGGTAAGTCAATTCCTATTCTAATCTAAAATGGCACCAATGTAAAAGCTCGTTTGGCTGGGCTTCTTCTATGGATCACAGGAGTGCAATCCGTTTTGCACCCCTGTGACCCGTTTTGAAGTTCTAAAGTCCACTCTCTGCTGACTTCACAGGAATCAATCAAGGCACTGCGTCATCCTGACAATGGTAGTTTGGATCCGCCAGGTGCATGGACTGATACCCGTCTCAGCCTCTGAGCGAGCCGCTCCTGCCCCTTCACAGCTCAGCACTCCAGTGAGCATGGGGGGAGAAGAGCGGAGAGCTGCTGATTGACAGTCAGCAGCTCTCTGCTCAGGGAGCTGTGAGAACCAAGCAATCAGCGGTGTTCGATCTCTCAGTTCTCAGTGTAGAAGCGCAGGGGGACAGATGCAGCATCAGACCAATGCTGCATCCACCTAGGTAAGTATAAATGGGGAAGAAAAAAAACCCTTTACTTCTCTTTTAAGACTCCTGTAAGTGGGTTTGGGTTTTGCTACAAGATACTTTCAAGTCCTGACACTCAATTTATAAGGGTAGGGTGCTGGGGTGGTGGTTATATCCTCCAAGTTTGCCTCTTCGCCTAAGACCGTCCTCCCAGCATCGTCCATCATTTCCCTCCCCTATGCATTTAGTCAGTGATCATGTGACTTCCTCAGGGAGATTTTTTTCAAATTCCTCTGAGAAAGTCACATGATCGGTGATGAAACACGTAGGGGTGGGAACTGATGGATGATGCTGGGAGGACAGTCTTAAGAGAACTGTATGTAAGTGATGTTATACAGAGCCACAACATATAACGGCGGTTTTTGTACAGTTTGAGAGGCACATATATAGAAAGACAAAGTGAGTGAAATTGGTTGAATAAGGAGTTTTTAAAGGATAAAGACTATTGCACCTTTTCTGACTTTTGCGTGTGGATGAGTGGGAGAGAGGAAGGGAAAACATCCAGAGGAGACGTTAGATGTTTGCAGAGAGTCGTAAGCTGTGAATCTGAGTATTAAGCAGTGGAGGCCCGTCCATTAGGGGCTCGCGGGCGCCTCCCTATCCATGCGTCCAGTCCCCTGATCTACATGCAGGGCACGGGACGCATGGATTCCAGGGGGGGGGGTTGTTTTTTTTAAGGACATGATTAGAGCCAGAGGCTCTAATAAGCTTCAAAAAAGGGTGAGCTTGGGGCGCAGAGCACTGCAGGGGAAGCAAGTAAGCAGCCGGAGAGAACAACCTGGAGAGAAGCCGATGCAGCCCATCGCCCAGATCAGTGCCACAAGATGGAGTAAGTGTGGGGCCCCCTGTGACCCAGTCAACTGATGGGGGGGGTGGCAACAGGTGGATTGTTTGCTGTCCCCCCCCCCCAAAAAAAAAACGCCAGCCACCACTCGCATCAAGTGGAAGAGCACAGTGTATTTTGTATAAGTGATGTAAGTTTACAAAGGATAAGGCACCATAGAGTTTTTTATTTTTCTACATGTCACACTGAGCACTTTGAGGGGAAGGAGGAACAAATTTGAGAGTACAGGATATTTGATCTGACACAGAGTTCACGTCAGATATTGGAAGATGCACATAATATAAAGTGATTATTGGCCATACTTGGTAGCAGGGTCAAAAAAATGAGGTGAGAGCGCAGCTATACTGGGAAATAAACAAGGGAGGAAGAAAGACACCTTTGTTTTTTGTATGGACTATTGCACTTTGAGGACTTTTTGCTTTGATTGCATTTAGGATATATAAAGGACTTTTTGCTCTTATTTTGATATAGAAGGGGAATAGTGCTGCACTGGTATTGTGAATACTATAGGTACACAAATATATATCGTCATTGGCGGCTGGTAGTATATTTTTTTGGGGGTGCAAACAATGTACCCACAGCCATCCCCCCGGTCGTGCGGTCACCAGCCCCGTACTTACCCCATCTAGACCACGGGCAGCGTTCCTCCAGGCGGCGTTTTCTCCTGCGTCTCCTCCTCGGCATCACGGCATCTTCCGCTGTGCATCTTCTCCCTCGTCCACCCTCCTCCTCCTAGGGGGCCAATAGTATTGCTTCTCCTCTCGGCCAATTGGGTGATGGGTCTCAGGAACCGCTTCCTAATTGACCCGGGGAGAATCAAGAAGACAATAGCCATAGGTGTGCGCAGCCTATTGCATTAGGGTATGCACCCCAAAGCTCACATGCGTGTGTGTATATACATACAGTACAGTGCAGTGGGGAAATGGACAGTGTTGGTAGAGCAGTGGACAATGTCAATAAGACAGAGGTTGGTGTCAGTGGAGCATTAGGTGCCCCATTGATTTGGTAAAATATCAGAGGTCTAAACAGACCCCTGATGTCTCACTTTTGAGATAGAGAAAGGGACTGAATACAGAGATTCCCCAGTCCCTTTCTCTGCAGTCAAGCAGCAGGGTGAATCTGCCCAGTACAGGGTCAGTAGAGTGTGTCCAGGCACACCTGGCACACCCTGTGCACACGCCTATGAAAATAGCAAATATTAATTCGCTTTTGTCACACAACTGGGTGGGCTGCACCCCGAGCCCACACTTTTTTTTAAAGTCAATTAGAGGCTCTGGCTCTAATCATACTCTACAAAAAAAAAAATCCCCATTGGAAATCCAATTCATGTACTTTTTCTGCAAAAATATCAACGCTTTCCATAAAATCTAGACACTTAACTTATTGTTCTACATCCATGTTTCCAAACATATCCATTGCTTCTGTCTTACTCCCTGGGCAGACTGTGGGTCATGACACAGGAAGGAGTTGACCAGCTGACTTCATTAGCACACACCCTGCATCATCCACCCTCCTACCTACCGCCCATCTCCAGGCGCACATTTTTTAAATGAAGTGGAATCAATCTGTGATCACCATTCTCGGTAATACACAAAATACAATCAGATTGCATAGTGTATTGGCATCTTTATACAAGTACATAGGAAGGAGTGGACAGAAACACTCAGCTGTCAAGCCCTGTTCACATCTTTGCATAGCGGAAACTCGTATTCCACGTTTTTTTGTTTTTTTTTTGAGGCGTTTTGAGGGCATTTTCACTCATCACACATAGAGCAGTCCATCCACCTGAATGGGCCGCCCAACATGCAGCCCCAAAGAAGATTCAGAACTTTTTTTTGCTTGGAGCTTGGTGCGTTTTTACTGCGATTTTTGGTGCCGCGCATTTCTGAAATGCAAGGAAACGCACAGATGTAAATGGAGCCTCATTGTTCTTGTGTTACTGTAGCAATTTCACTTTCAGGCCTCATTCACATCTAGCATAGTGGGAGCGAACGTTTTTGTGTCTCGTTTTTCTTGTGACACCCATAGGGCAGCCTGTTGATTTCAATGGGCTGTGCTATATGTGCCTTATGGGACCTTTTGCAGTTTTGTGGGTTATGTGTTTTCTACTGCTGACAGTTCCCGAGCATTTATGAATGTTTCTGAGCCTCACCAGCACCACCACACCTCTGGCCACATACAGTATTGCATACGGTATTGCATATACCAGCACCGGACCGCTGTTCACATACAGTACTGCATTGACAAGCAGTGACTGTTGAACAAATTAACTAAGTTTCCATTGTTTCCTATGGGGAAAACTTGCTTTGATATACAAGTGATTTGGATTACAAGCATTCTCCTGAAACAGATTATGCTTGTAATCCAAAGTTCCACTGTACTGCTGTTAGATGAGCTCCAGAACATGGACACGGGCTGCCTCACCTCAGGCAGGTGCTGGTGCAGGTGGAGAGCTCACACTCAGCTCTTCAGGCGTGCTCCCTTCCTTTCCTCAGGCTTTGAGCCCCGCTGCCTGGAGAAGATGGAGGAAGAAGTTCCTCCTTCGTTCTGGATGCTGAGGCCTCGCCTTGGCCTCATGACGTGACATTACTGGTTGCTAGACGCCAGGCAGCAGGTGAGTCTAGCAACCAGTGCAGCGGGCAGCAGAGAGGCCAGCGGATGGTGCAATAAGAGTCTAGGGAGTTGGGGCGGCACCTAAGCTGCTGAATGTAACAGTAAGTGACTGCCACAGGTTCGGCGCCCTCCTTTGTAGCAGCTTCCCTGGGGGCGCTTGCCCCCCCATCCCCATGTGGATGCCCATGCTTATGTGTGAGATATAGAAAAGCCAACTTAACAACTTCCCGACCAGCGCCGTAAATAGGCGGCGGTCGGATTTGAGCGGCTGTACCGGGACATCCCGGTATCATTTTTTAGAGCAAGCGGTCGGCTATCCAGGGGTAACGACCGATCCGGCTCGGGAGCCGCTCGGTCGTTACCCCAGGAGGCGGGAGGGGACGCCCCCCCCGCCGCCTTCCGCCGCTCTTCTCCGGCCTCCCGTCCCACCGGGAGACCGGAGCGACGATCCGGCGCATCCGCCGGCTGGAAGGAGACCTGATCAAAGCCGTAATCAGCTCTGATCGGGTCTCCTTCGGCAAATTCCGGAAGCGACGTCACAACGTCACTTCCGGTTTACTCGGCGGCTAACGGCGCCAAATTTAAAAAAACAACAGTATTCAGAATCGCCGTTTTTGGCAATCTGAATACTGTGAAGTGCAAAGGAGGGATGGGGGGGGGTCTCTTAGACCCCCCGACCCTCCAAAAAGAGTACCTGTCACCATCTATTACTATCACAAGGGATGTTTACATTCCTTGTGATAGCAATAAAAGTGATCAGAATTTTTTTTTTAAAGGAACAGTGGTAAAAATAAATAAATAAATAAATAAAAAAAAAAAAAAAAAAAGATTTAAATCGCCACCGTCCCCGCGAGCTCGCACAGCAAAGAAAACGCATACGTAAGTCGCGCCCGCATGTGAAAACGGTGTTCAAACTACATATGTGAGGTATCGCCGTGATCGCCAGAGTGTGAGCAATAATTCTAGCAAAAGACCTCCTCTGTAACTCTAACCTGGTAACCGTTAAAAATTTTTAAGGCGTTGCCTATGGAACTTTTTAAATACCGGACGCCATTCCACGAGTGCGTGCAATTTTCAACCGTGTCATGTATGGTATCTATTTACTCGGCGTAACATCCTCTTTCACAATATGGAAAAAAATTGGGCTAACTTTACTGTTGTCTTATTTTTTAACTCAAAAAATAAAATTGTTCCAAAAAAATCGCGCTTGAAAGACCGCTGCGCAAATACCGTGTGACAAAAAGTATTGTAACAATCGCCAATTTATTCTCTAGGGTGTTTGAAAAAAAAATATATAATGTTTGGGGGTTCTAAGTATTTCTCTAGCAAAAAAAAAATGTTTTTAGCTTGTGACCACCAAATGTAAAAAAGTGGCCCGGTTGGTAAGTGGTTAACCACACACTTAGCATTTTATTTTATGATTTATATGCAGTGGCAGAATTTGGAGATTTTATGCACTCAGCACTTTGTTGATGAATTTGCTTGCACATTTGCACATTTATATTTACACTCTAGCACATCATTATCCGACTTTTTCAAAATATTTTTGTTTGGTTTTTTAGACACTACCATATGATAATATATTGATTATGACTGAATAACTTTTAGCAGCGCCAACATCCAGCTCACTATATATATTGATCTCATTTTCTCTTCTAAAGAGAAATTTACTGGAGGGCAGCAGCTGATTCACTTATCCTAAGCGCAATACTTACTATACAATTTTAACATCTGATCCTGCATCCTGAGATTACTACTACTGTTGCTCTGAGGGACAGATTGCAGAAATTTGAGAATCAAGATTTCACATACTGCTGCTTTGAGTGACAGATTGCAGATCAAACCCTGCCTAACACATCGATCAATTCGATCTTACACAATGATCAGATTGTGGGAGTCATTTGAGATTTCACATACTGCTGCTTTGAGTGACAGATTGCAGATCAAACCCTGCCTAACACAACGATCGTTATGATCGTACACAAGGATCAGATTGTGGGATCATACACAACGATCAGATTGTGGGAGTAATTTGAGATTTCACATACTGCTGCTTTGAGTGACAGATTGCAGATCAAACCCTGCATTACACAACGATCTGACTGCACTAGGTAGAGGCTTCTGCTTAGAGGGACAGATTATTGTTCAGAAATCATTGCCTACTCCCATAGGGCCAGGTTCCAGCTGTTGCTGTAAGTGACACATTATTTATTGTTCAAAAATCATCTCCTAGTTCTAAAGGGAGAGCTTCCAGCTGTTGCTGTAAGTGACAAATTATTGTTCAAAAATCATCTCCTAGTTCTAAAGGGAGAGTGCATTTCTTGCACCAAAATAAAAAGTCCGGCTACGTTGGTGTTTTAAAAAAAAAAAAGGTATTAATTGGTATCAATAAATACTTACATAGGGCTACATAGTACATTTGCCTAAAAACTTGTTATTAAACAGTGAATGTCGTTGTCGACCTTCGAGAGGGAAATCTTGATCCTCTACTAAAAACTTGTTATTTATTACACAGTGAATGTCGTTGTCGACCTTGGACCGGGATACCCTCATCCGTTACTAAAGACTTGTTATTAGACAGGGAGATTCGTCTTCGGAGATGGATCACGTCAGTCTAGCAACACATTACGTCCCAAACTAGACGTTAGACAGTGAGTTTCGTCGTCATACACTTTAGAGTTTAATGAGGGTGTTAGACTAGCAACAC
>BLSH010300883.1:788827-800142 GCA_018402905.1 Glandirana rugosa | reverse complement strand
CCCCCCCCCCCCCCCCCCCCCCCCCCCCCCCCCCCCCCCCCCCCCCCCCCCCCCCCCCCCCCCCCCCCCCCCCAGTTTGGCATGTTCACCTTGGGCTCTAGATGACCTTGTCCCGGCACTGCTTTTCATAATTCATACATATCTGTGCTCATTTTGGAAACAGACTATCACTTCAACAGTAATAATATTTACAATATCACACATTTGATGACTTCTCAAATTGTCACCCTTAGAAAAAATCGATGGTACAAAATCACAGATCATTCAAAGATGTTGGTGCTCAACTCAGGGTCAGATGTCCATCCTGGAGCCTATAGGGACAAAACCTTGGCACCCAAAGCATCATTCTTTTGCTGGGGTCACCTTTATTACATGTAATGTTTTCTTGGTTCTAACCTGGCTTAGAATCTCATGACAATGCACTCTATGACTAAGCCCCTGTGGGCAGGGCAAATGCGTTGGGAGTCGTGGTTAATGGAGTAGCGCTAGCTGAGGCCACCTAACACTTTTTACATGAGTCAGGTTGGGAGAGCGGCATCGGGATGCTTGATATCCTTACCACGGGAGTTGGCGTCCCCACATCTGAGAACCAGGAGGGGAGAGCCTTTCCTCTTGTTTGGAGCAGCACTTCAAGGTTTTTTCAGGTCACAATGTGAAAATCAAGGTAATAGATGACAGTATTTCTACTAATTGGAAACAAGTGCCCAATTTAATCAGTGTCTGCCTCTTTACCAGCTACAGGCAAAGGCCTGCTGGCCTGCTGTGTGAATGGTAAATACAGCCCTGTGGTGCTTATCTCATTTTTAAAGCCAAATTAAATCTTAAAAAAAAAAACACTGAGAGGTAGCATTTTATGACAGAGGAGACCCTCCTGGTCATAAACCCCTCTCCCTGCCTATCAGCCTTTATATACATTGAGCCGCACATGTGCAGATCAGTGTACATTTATGGCAGTGTTCTGTGCCATAAATGCACACCGACACAACTCCGTTGTGCATGTACAGGAGTAATGTCATTGTGGCCCAGGCAACCAAGCAGCTGAAGGCCGGAGCCCAGAAGGAAGGAGATTGCTTGCCAGGTAAGTCTGCCATAATGTGTTAATATGCTGTGCATACTAACATGCTATGGCTCCTTGGACCCATATAAAAAAAACCTTGGGGGCTTAATTACCCAAATGAACTTTCAGTTGAAATCAGTTAAATACTTTTCAGGTGCAACATTACCAAGGGTGTGCAAAAGACATATCTGTAGAAAGCAGCCACAACCTGAGTAGAAAAGCCTGTTCCTTGCCAACCTTCAGTGGACTGCTTTCACACAATTGCAAATGGGGCTGTTACTGGTTACAAGCTGGGTACCCCAAGGTACTCAGTGGTTAGCTGTGGGCAGAAGACTTGTTGAAAGCAATTAGAGGCAGACAGCTCCTATAACTAAACATGGCCACTCACATGTTGTCGCTTATCAAGGAATTGCCTGCAAATGGTTGGTCCTGGAGGCAAACAGGTAATCACCACATTTGCAAGTGTAAATGGGGCCTAATAGTTTTCCCACTCACAGAAAACCAAACACCGCAGCATTTTGGTTGTTACAAATGACGTAAACATCTAAATGGATGCTATACACAGCATCGTTACTTAAAAATAGCAACAATAATTTATTGGGTGGAGTCTGAGAAAAATTACAAACCCATTTGGTATGTTAATAGAATACTTATTCATGCAGATCTTTATATCACACTTAATTGTGCCTATACATTTTACAGATTTTAAAGGATCTATTTATAATTTTTTTTTTTTTTTTGCATGAATGTTCCTAAGAGATTAATTCCTGTATCATCAGCATCTAGTGGCCAAAATGCAGTGCATTTTCTCACTGGCGTATTTCAGAAAGTTATGCTGCATTTTTGCCACTAGATGGAGCTGATAATACAGGCATTAAAGCGGAGTTCCACCCAAAAGTGGAACTTCCACTTTAAGGGAAGGCGACCCCCCCCCGACATGCCACAATTGGCATGTCTTTTTTTTGGGGGGTGACCATGGACCCCGTTTTTACTGGGTCCCAGGTCCACTTCCTCCCCTGGAGCCGCGGCTCCGGAAAGGAAGCTCACCTTCCCCCCTCCCTCTCGGCGATCTTCTGGGACACGTCACATGTCCCAGAAGATACGCCAAGACATTGACAAGCCGCAGTGTGACTCGCGCATGTGCAGTGAGCGCCCAGCTCTGAAGCCAAAGCTGGATGCCCACATTTGTGATGCCGGCACCGCCGAGGGGAAGGGGAGACGAGCGAGCCCTCAGGCGGCCGCATCGCCGGAATGAAGGACAGGTGAGTGGCCGACTGTTAAAAGTCAGCAGCTACCCTTTTGGTAGCTGCTGACTTTTAACAGGGTGGAACTCCGCTTTAACAACTTGCTTACTGGGCAATTAAAGTGGTTGTAAAGTCCCCCCCCCCAAAAAAAAAAAAAAAAACAACAGCCTGCAAAGCAAAGGCATAATGAGCTAGTATGCATACTAGCCCATTATGAAATACTTACCTTGGATCAAATCTGTTGCAGCGGTCTCGACACACTGCTGTGACTGGCTTCTTCCGGGTCTGCGGCTCAGTCCAATCACAGCGCGGGCTCCAGCGATGTGATTGGTGGAGCCGCGATGATGTCACTCCCGCGCATGCGCACGGGAGCCATCATTTACAGCATGTCAACAGAAGAAACGGCATCCTGGGCTACCCTGGTTGCCGATTCTCCAGTGCGCATGTACCAATGATGTTGGCACATGCTGATACAGGGAATATCTCCTAAACCATACAGGTTTAGGAGATATTCCCGGGAACCTAGAGGTAAGCCTTATTGTAGGCATACCTGTAGTTTAAAGTGGTTGTCATGAGTTGACAACCACTTAAAACCCCCTTCCTGCCCAGGCCAATTTTCAGCTTTCAGCGCTGTCACACTTTGAATGACAATTGCGCAGTCATGCTACACTGTACCCATATGACATTTTTATAGTTTGTTTCACACAAAAAATAGAGCTTTCATTTGGTGGTTTTTAATCACCACTGGGTTTTTGCTAAACAAACAAAAAAAGACAACAATTTTGAAAAAAAAAAAAAAAAATTTCATAGTTTGTTATAAAATTTTGCAAACAGGTAATTTTTCTCCTTCACTGATGTGCGATGATGAGGCTGCACTGATGGGCACAGATAGGCTGCACTGATAGGCACTGATGAGGTGGCACTGATGGGCACTGATAGGTGGTGCTGATGGGCACTGATGAGGTGGCACTGGTGGACACTGATGAGACTGCACTGATGAGGCTGCACTGATAGGTGACATTAAAGGGCACTGATAGGTGGCAATAAGGGACACTGATAGGCGGCATTGAAGGGCACTGATTGGTGGCACTGATGGGCACACTGATGATGAGGCACTGATGGGCACTGATTGGCAGCACTGATGGGTAGATATGTGGCACAGGTTGGCATTGATAGGTGGCACTGGTGGGCACTGGTAGGTGGCACTGGTGGGCACTGCTTAGCAGCAGTGGGTCTGGAGTGTGCAGGACTGATGTCCCGTCTACTCCAGACGGCAATCTGCGATCACCAGCTTCGTTTACATCATGTGATCCGCTGTCATTGGCTGACAGCTGATCACGTGGTAAGGGGCCAGGACCGGCTGCTTACTCCAATCTGTGATCAGCCGAGTCTCATGCACATGCACGGGAGGACATAAATGGACGCCCTCCTAGCAATTTAGGCCCGTGCTGTAGCCATCTATCGGCTATAGCGTGGGCGGCAAGAGACATTTTATGCAGCTTGCACAAATGCTTCAGGCATGTTTTATAAATAGAACCCTAAGGCTGGGTTCACACCTATGCGAATTGGATGCGGCTTAAACCGCATCCAATTCGCAGGACACTTGAAAACACATTGTTTTCAATGTGTCCAGTTCACATCTGTGCGGTGCATTCGCACTCCGCATTGCACAAAAACCGCACACGTTTTTTATGCAATGCGGTGCGAATTCCCAGCCCGTTGAGTCCAGTGGGAGCGCATCTAACACAGAGATGCACTCCGCACTGAACGGGGATATTTCCCCTGCTCGCGGCTCCTCCCCCATCTCTCCCCCCGCAGATGCTGCTCTGCTCAGATCTCTGCTGCCGGGAAGGGCGGCTCCGTCCCTTCCCGGCAGCAGAGAGGCTGGAATTCGCACCGCAATGGTGTGAATCCAGCCTTAGTGTAGATTTTGATAGATTGGAGAAGAATTAGATCTTCTGTGGGGTTTTTACTGCTGTTTAGGAGATTTTCCCTCATTGACGATTGTTTTATTAGACAGGAAGTGGAGAAAAATCTGCTACAAGGATATATACAAAAATACAAAGCTCACAGGGGTTTTAGCCTTCCTTTAACAACATTTTTTTGTCTGTTTAGCTGTTGGAGACAGTTCCTGTAAGTGAAATAGTAGCTCCAACACAGCACCAGGTAGCAATCAAAATCCATCAGGGATTCTCCCCACTCTATCCAAAAAATAAAACATGGCTAAACATACAATAATGTCTAAATAAACGTTGGTAGAATGTACGAGAGGGTGCTGATAGGTATTCAGCCTTACCCAGAAAAAATTGAGCTAGGAAGCTGTAAATTGCAGGGTGTACTGGTCAATTTTTCTATATTCAATGGTGCAAAAATCAATTACCTTTGATTTTAACTTATCTTTCTTTTTCAGGTCCAAAGTGAACATGGCAGCACCTCCAGAAAAATTCAATGTGGAAGAGCATAGCATAATCAAGTTCCTGTTACTCCAAGGGAAAGGTGTGTAGCAGATCCATGATGAAATGTCGCAAGCTTTGGTCTACAGTGGTCCTACATATGCAACAGTTTAACGTTGGGTTGTCAAACTGAAAACTGGCCATTTCGGTGTTGAAAGTGAGAAACCCAGTGGAAGGCCTGTTTCTGTCTCTGTGCCTGCAAACGTGAAAACCATCCATGACACAATCATGGAGGACCACTAAATATCAGCCAAAAGTATTGCTACATATCTGGGAATATCATGAGAGAGTTGGTGCCATTATCCACAAGGACTTGGAAATGAGAAAGCTTGCAGCAAAGTGCATCCCAAAACAACGCCTCGTCACACACTGCAGGTGAAACAATGACAAAACTGATCTCCTTCGGCTTTCAAGTGATGCCCCATCCACCTTATTTGCCCAACCTGGCTCCTTCTCCCACCCAAACGTGTGGCATTTCATCATGGATCTGCTTCACACCTTTCCCTTGGAGTAACAGGAACTTGATTATGTCCTATGCTCTTCCACATCGAATTTTTCTGGAGGTGCTGCCATGTTCAATTTGGACCTGAAAAAGAAAGATAAGTTAAAATCATAGGTAGTTGATTTTTTGCACCATTGAATATAGACAAATTGGCCAGTACACCCTGCAATTTACAGCTTCCTAGCTCATTTTTTTCTGGGTAAGGCTCAATACTTATAAGCACCCATAGGTGTGCGCACATAGGGTGGCAGGTGTGCCTGGGCACACCCTAATCACCCTGTACTGTGCAGATTCCCCCTGCTGCCTGGCTGCAGAGAAAGGGACAGGGAAATCTCTGTCCTCAGTCCCTTGCTCTGTCTCAAAAGTGAGACATCAGGGGTCTATTTAGTCCCCTGATATTTCACCAACACCCCCCAATGGGGCTCCTAAATAAAATTGACATCAGGGGTCTATTTAGTCCCCTGATATTTCACCAACACCCCCCAATGGGGCTCCTAAATAAAATTGTAAAAATAATAATAAAATATAATACTGTAAAAAAATAATAAAACAACTAAATTGTAAAAGAATAAAATAAAATAAAAATAAACGACTGACACCGATCTCTGCCCTTCTGACATATATACACACTCACTTGTGTTTGTTTGTGCTTTGTGGTGCACACCCTAATGAAATAGGCTGTCCTTTCACCCCTTTGTATAAGCATGTATAAGTGTGATGCATACATCTGAATAAATAAGCATTCTATTGACATACAAAAAGGCTCTTCTTACTCATCACCTTTTATCAGACTCTGCCCAGTACATGATTGTTGTATCATGAGATAAACATGAAGGCTGCAATGGCTGATCTCTAATTCTGCAAAACTTATCCTTTCTGGCTTCAACCCTGAGTCACTGACCCTGACTTGTATGCAAATAATAACTTCTGACATTTGTTAGACTTTCCTTTATTAATGGCAGCCCTGGAATTTCTCAGACTTTAACCTGATCTTGATCAGAGGTCCTAGCCTAGATCCCCAGACAAAATCTTGACAGAAGAAAAACTCTATGGGGTCTATTTACAGTAAAATTGCTGTGCCAATGTCTCAAACATTCACACAGCCATCACAAATATTCCCTGTAAACTGTGTAATAAGCTTATTTCCTAGGATCTCCATCTGGTGGCCATAGTTTAGTATTTTCCTGATTAAGGTATTTCAAGAAAATACAGCATTATGGCCACTAGATGGAGATCATAGGGTAAAAGGGGAAAAAATAGGCAAATTATGGGGATCATTTGTGACAGCTGTGCAAATGTTAGAGATATTCACACAGAATTTTCTAATTATAAAAATATCCCTATGATACCTACCTCCAGCTATCCCTACCTCCATCTGTTGCAGAACTACAAGTCCCATGAGGCATTGCAAGACTCTGACAGCCACAAGCATGACACCCAGTGGCAGAGGCATGATGGGACTTGCAACAGCTGGAGGTCCGCTAATTGCATATCCCTGCTATATAATATAAATTTTACATCTTTTTTAAAGAACATAAGGGGTTTTCAGTTGGTAAAAAGGTTAAAAAAAGCTGACTAATAGACAAAAAGATAAAATAAATGCATTATAATTTTTTTTTTTATACAAAAGGAGTCCAACTTTGGTATATTGGACTGGCAAGAATCTCCCCTATTCAGATCTTCAGAGGACCTACAATAAGTGATAATCTGACAGCGATAGCTAAACTCTGCCTATACCTGTAATCACAGCACCTATCAGAGCTTTTGTGGCTCTGAGATTTCACGTAGCTCTTAGTTCAGTTGACAAGGGATACTTAAGAAGAAGTACTATGGCCACGAGACAGAAATGACAGCCATAAGGAAGTAAATATATTACTCTGTGTACAGGGATTGTTGGAAGACTTCTATGTATGCTGTCATAACATGTCTGAACAGGTAGCTAGTAGTTATATAATGCTCAGCAACCGTCACTGAAAATGAGTCCCACTCATACAAGGTCTGAATGGGGAGATTGTCTCCACTCTGAGCCACCAGCCCAACATAAGCGTTCTGACCCACATAGCTGAACATGCGATAAGCATCTTATGTGATTCATCTCACAAAACATTACCGGGATTGCAAATGATATGTTCTAATTTGTGTAATTTGTCATATTTAACCACTTCAGCCCTGCAAGGATTTTCCACGCTAGGACCAGAGCACTTTTTGGGATTCGGCACTGCATCGCTTTAACTGACAATTGCGCGGTCGTGCGACGTTGTACCCGAACAAAATTTGTGTCCTTTTTTTCCCACAAATAGAGCTTTCTTTTGGTGGTATTTGATCACCGCTGAGTCATTTCTGATCACCGCTATAAACAAAAAAAGAGCAACAATTTTGCAAAAAAAACTTTTTGCTTTTTGCTAAAATGCATATCAAAAAAAATATATATTCCTCGGTTTTGGCCGATTTATATTCTTCCTCATATTTTTGGTAAAAAAAAATCACAATCTGCGTTTATTGATTGGTTTGTGCAAAGGTTGACGCGTTTACAAACCATGAGACTTCACTTTTGGCGTTTTTACAAATTGTTTTACTAGTAATGGCAGCGATCTGTGTTTTTTATCGGGACTGTGATATTGCAGCGGACATGTCGGACATTTTTGACACTTTTTTGGGACCAATGACATTTATACAGCGATCGGAAATGCAAATTTCCTCTGATTACTGTATAAATGTCATTGGCAGGGAAGGGGTTAACCTGCTGGGGGAGATCTAGGGGTTAACTGTGTTCCCTAGGTGTGTTCTAACTGTGACGGGGCCGGGCTGTCAGGGGCACCAGAGATCTAACTGATCCCAGTGACAGGGATCAGTAGATCTCTTGCATGCCACCAGACAGAACGGGATTCCGGCAGTTCCCTGTTCTTCCCCTCTGCTAGGCAATCACGGCTCGCTGGCGGAGTTTGAGTCCACCCGAGCCGGGCCACACTCCTGCAGAGTGCAGCGGGCATGAGAGTGCACCAGCAGCGGTGCGCTCCCACCCGCTACAGCACATGCGCAAGCTGCCGTTTATAGACGCCGATTCGTGGGACAGCGCCACTCTGCAGCAGTAAATGTACGAGACGCGGTCAGGAAGCGGTTAAAGTGTTACTAAACTCACGACCCTGCAGTCACTATATCTGGTCTCCCACAGTACACAGAACATGGAAATGTAATTATTTTAGTAAATATAATCTGCTAAATACCTTTTCTCATCAGCATTATGTAGCAGTGTTATGACTTCTATCAGTGTCTAGTTAGAGTTGTAGGAGGAGTGTTCTGTCACATGATTTGCATGTAACATAAATATGCAGCTATAGTAATGTTTTTTATAGTTGGTTATTATAATGCCATCTTGTGGTTCTTTTGGATATTACACCTTTCTATTGTATTTTCTAAGTGTGTACCTCCCATCCTCTGTGAGCTATTTCCTCTTCCTAGTTCACTCTACTCTGTAACTTCCTGTTCCGGGTGCACTCTGCTATTCTAGTTCCTCTTCCTGTGTCCTCTCTCTCATGAGGTAAAGAATATGGCCACATGCTAGAAGGCCTCCCTCAATCTACTCGCATCCTAGGACACATTACTATGTTTTGACCTGCAGTTACCATCTTTCGACCATCTGTCACATTTGTTGTATGCTGTACCTGCTATTCCAATGAATAAACGCTCATGGAAGGAATCGGTAATTGGTGAGTCACTATCTGATAAGAACTGTCTGCGGTGATCATATCTGCTTATACAGGCCAGGCATAGAGGTCTCAACAAGGGATAAGTCGCCATTACAACAGTTAGGAGTCAGAATAAGGAGTTTTCATTTTACTCTCATTGTCATATGAGGCTGCAGGACCCCTGATTGGCCCTGTGCTGATCACATGCACTCTCCCTGGAAAAAAAATTATCTAGCAATACACACCAAACTGAGCATGTGCACAGTGACTTTAAAACAATGTCTTGCCAGGGGATGGATTGTGGGCAGTTGAAGAAGGGGAGAATCAGAGAAGAAAGCTAAAAACTGCCTTTTTACACAATGCAGAGGATTAACCCCTTAAGTTCCACAGTGAGTATTACAAGAATGCTTTACTGCATATAGCAGGGGTCTCCAAACAAAACAAAGGTCCAGTTTACTGCCCTTCTAATATTAGGGGGGCCAGACATTGGCCAGTTGGAGTAGAAAGTGCCCTAGCATCGGTGGGAGTAATTAATGCCATAGACTTGGTGGCCAGTGGGAGTAAAAAAAAACATTATTGGTGGTAGTGGGAGACATAGTGCCCTATAGTGTCAGTTTGGCAAATAGTGCCCCAAACTGGTGAAAGTGGCAGAACTAGTTCCTTGTCTCTGGTGTCAGTGGGAGAAATGGTGCCCCATCTTTGGTGTCAAAGATGCCTTGTATCAATGGAAGGAATAGTGTCCCAGGGGTGAGATAAAGGCAAGCAAAAGGACACATCTGGCCTCCGGGCCGCAGTTTGGAGACCTCTGGCATATACAGACTGATTTTACTGTTGTGGGTTTAGTAGCTCCTCCTTAATTATTAAGCTAACTGAACATCCACAATCCGAAGTGAAAATGGTCTACTCTTTTAATAAATTAATCCTGTTATTTTTTGCATTATTTATCTGCAGCAAATAGGGATCCACAGAGCCTTGAATACAACAATAAACCATTAAATATATACAGTTGTGCTCATAAGTTTACATACCCTGGCAGAATGTATGATTTCTTAGCCATTTTTCAGAGAATATGAATGATAACACAAAAACATTTCTTTCACTCATGGTTAGTGTTTGGCTGAAGCCATTTATTATCAATCAACTGTGTTCACTCTTTTTAAATCATTGGATTGATAATAAATGGCTTCAGCCAAACACTAACCATGAGTGAAAGAAATGTTTTTGTGTTATCATTCATATTCTCTGAAAAATGGCCAAGAAATTGTAAATTCTGCCAGGGTATGTAAACTTATGAGCACAACTGTAAATGTAAAAATATATTATTATTATTATTATTATTATTACATTGGTTCTAACCTGTTCTTGCAGGTCACTGTTCCTACTTTGTATTGTGTCCTTTTCCTGCAGGGCATGAGAATATCTCATTGAAAGTTCATACTGTTCATCTTTTAGTTTGCTCAGCATCTGACTCTGGGCATCCAACTCTCTGTGAATTCTTTGGTTTTCATATTCCATGACGCGAATGCACTCTCCTTCCTCTTCAAGTTGCTGCTGCTTTTCACGCATTTTGCGCAAGTGGTGCCCCAATGATTTTTTCACCTGTTTCTCCTGCATCAACTCTTCCTGCACTTTGCTCAATGAGTTCATTAGAAATAAGCTCAGTGAACGACTGTCTATAAGTTCTGCATAAAAAAGTGGGTGTAATAAAAGATTGAACTAAATAAAATGTATCCAGTGCATAGACTGTATTCATTTACCATACACCATAAATACACTATTGTGGCCATGCTGTATTGATGGAGAAAACACGTGATGTGTTTGAGTGGGGAGATGAGTAGTAACATGTGACTGAAGTGGTATAGATCATCGATCAGTGGCGGCCCGTTCATACGGGGTGCACGGGCGTCGCCCCCCTAATCCATGCACCTGGCCCCTAATCTACATGCAGGGCACCGGACGCATGGATTCCAATGAGAATTTTTGGTTTTTTTAAGTACGTGATTAGAGCCAGAGGCTTAAATTGGCTTCAAAAAAGGGTGGGCTTGGGGCGCAGAGCACTGCGCCCTGAGCCTACACAGTTGTGTGACAATAGTGAATTAATATTCGCTATTGTCTTCCTAATTCTCCTCCCGGCCAATCAGACAGCAGGTCCTGAGACTCGATTGGCCAGGGAGTCTTAGGAATCCCGGCCAATCGGGTCTGTCTCAGTCAGGACCCACTTCCTGTCCAGCCTGGAGGAAAGGCAACGGCTCCGGAGCGAGGAGCTGCAGCCTGGATCCATGTCTGCCTGATCTGCCTCCTTCCTAAGGTAAGGAGGTTTCTGATCACCGCCGCATTTCCGTCCATCTCCTGCGGGGGGGGGGGGGGGGGTGG
>BLSH010300883.1:755271-767379 GCA_018402905.1 Glandirana rugosa | reverse complement strand
GAAAACACAACGCATTTATGAGCATGTGCAGACTCCGTACGGAGCATGTGCGCTCCTTTCTCAAGTGATGCACGCTGTTTGTGTTCTGAACTGTTTTACTGAAGTAGTGATTCTCAGCTAGACACTCTCTGTTGTTATAGACACTATGCTATGTAGCAGACATAGCTGTAAAGAGTCCATGTTTGTGCAGCTTTCCAGGTCTGTTTTGTATCATTCTGATCCTGTTTTCCATTACTGATTCTGCTTTACATTTGGTAAATAGACTGCAAGTTACCATTATTCTCTGTCTCATTGTGGGTGTGGCTAACAAGGTGGTGGAAACTTAAAGGGACAAGGAAAACAACATCTTCTGGGAGTTTTCTGGTTTTATATAGTAATGAACAGTGCAGCAAGGCAGTAATAATCACAAATGCCCTTATGGACAATTAGGAGTAACAACAGGGCAATGCAGGCTGTATCTGCGTCCTTCAAAAACACCAAAAAAGTATCCCAGTGGTTTGTAACCCAACTCCTTAGGAACCGTTTCTAAAATGGGCCTACCTCTTTCTATCCAGAGTGCACACTATCTAGGCATTCGCCACACTGCAGGTACACCCAGACTGTCCCAGCAAGAGCTATATAAAGGCTCTCTGGATTCAAAATGACTGCCTAAATTGTGGGAGACCTCAGCGTCCATTTAGACGCCCAGTAAAGTGAACAAATCAGTCCTATGTAAGGCTCCCAAAGTGTCATGGTTAATTAGCAAAAGCAAGATTAATATGTTTACTTCTGATACTAATCAGGAAGTTAGTAGGTGATCTGCAAAAAGCTGCCTCACTTACAGTGCTGTCACTTCCTTGAGGGATATCATTGCTCGGTGTGACAGAGATTGATTACACACAGTAGCACCCTCCATGTCTCTACATGATCATTTGGCCATTACGTATCCCGTTACACTAACACATCCTTTCCTGACGACCACACAAAAAACAAGTCATTTCCAGCCTTGTTTCATTCCTAAGTTGAACACAAACCATTTTTCCTCCACCAACCACAAAGCCCTATATATCAGTCTCCATTCCCAGGTGTAAGCACATTTTCAATAAAAAATTGTTTAAGTGCAAGAATTCTTCCAAAGTCCAACATGTTTTACTGCCTAATTCCAAACCATTTATAGGTTCTCAATTTCCTTCATTGGCCAGGACGTATATTTGCATCATTGCATCAAGACACAATTGCGTCATGATGCAAATTTATGTCTGATGTCATTCGTCACATTTGTGACGACATTATACTCTACGGCATGCCGTCATCACGTTTTTGCATGATTGACATCCATGCGCTCCATAGGAAGCCTACATGGTACTTTGGCGCCCTGTTGAGATTACTTACATATCTAAAACCACTTTTCCCCTTTTACAATTCCATTCGATTTCCCCTATGTTTTTACCATATATAACAAGAGATAGACTTTTTTTTTAGGGTAATGTCCCCAGTATGTTCTAGAATTCTCCTTTTCTTATAGTCTTTCCCACATAAAAAGGTATCATGGGCAGTTGGCCACATAAACTAATCTGGGTGAGCTGCAGTTCAGAAAGGTTTTAATTACTATCCTTTCTTTGCTTTTGGGGTTCTCAAAGTTCTTCTCAGTATGCATGTATTTACACACTTTATAATGACCCCATTTATGTGATCCTTTTGGTGGGTCAGGTAGCCGGCTCCCCCTTTGCAAAGTCCGCTTTTCAGTTTGAATTTTTCCCAGATGACTATGCCCTAGTCTATCCCGTAGGTTTTTCCCCTTCTGTATGTAATCACTGATCTTTCCTCAAGATGTCCTTTCAAATCTTCATCCTGTTACAGGATCAGCCAGTACTTCTGTAGAATTCCATAACTCTTAATAGACTGTGCAAAAAAAAAATTACAGTTTCCCCAGATCAGGTCTTTTGTTTTTAAATTTCTAGCTAGCAACTGGTCATGTTTCTTGTTCTTTGCCCTATAATAGGCACATATTAGAACTTTATCCGGTAACCCCTTGTTTTTAACTAATTCCAGAGGATGTTGCATTCATTCTCAAAATCCTTTCTCTTATGAATTGTCCTACAGGTATTTCTTTTTTCAAGGATACTGGGTAATGATTCTCCCCATGTAGAAGTATTCATTGATGTTTGTTTCTGAAAGTTTTTTTGTGTACAACATCCTGTTTTCATCTCTATAGGTCATTAGATCCAAAAAATCAAAACTATCCTGAGTGTCAATTGTAAAACATTCCAAATGAGCTATCATTAAGTACACCTACAGACTCACTTACGTTTTCTTTGGACTAAAAACATAATTTATTAAACTGACCCATAAGCCAATTAGGGAGGTGTATTCACTTAGTTCTTCTGCAAATACAATTCTTTTCTCCCATCATCCATAGTTAGCAAAGGTGGGTGCATACTAGGTACCCATTGCTGTACCCTTTTGTTGTTGATACATTGTTTCATTAAATAAAAAATAGTTATGGTTTAACACAAAATAGTACAGTAAAACAGTAGTTTCAAAACAAAGTCTGAGTGTTTCTGGCAAATAGATACCTTTTTTCAGCAGAAAATATTTACAAGCCTCCAGACACAATTTATGATCTATATTTGTATACAAAGCCTCCACACCCAAGCTTGCCAGTAATGTCTCCTCCCCTATTAGCAGGTTGCTCAACCATTTAACAAAATCACTGGAGTCTTTATTATATGATGGTAAACTTTTAACATGCGGCCTTAAGATCATATCCACATGCATGGTAATATTATCTGTGAAATTACAATTTTCAGAAACAATCAGTTGTCCTGGGGTGATTCCTTGTTTTTATGCACTTTCGAGAATGTGTAAAATGTGTCAATAGTGGGAACTACATGTCTTAGTTCTCCATGTGCTGCAATAATTGCAAACAGATCATTATATAGAGTTGTGCTCATAAGTTTACATACCCTGGCAGAATTTATGATTTCTTGGCCATTTTTCAGAGAATATGAATGAGGACACAAACACTTTTCTTTCACTCATGGTTAGTGTTTGGCAGAAGCCATTTATTATCAATCAACTGTGTTTACTCTTTTTAAATCATAATAACAACAGAAACTACCCAAATGACCCTGATCAAAAGTTTACATACCCTGGTGATTTTGGCCTGATAACATGCACACAAGTTGACACAAAAGGGGTTGAATGGCTATTAAAGGTAACCGTCCTCACCTGTGATCTGTTTGCTTGTAATTAGTGTGTGTGTATATAAAAGGTCAATAGGTTTCTGGACTCCTGACAGACCCTTGCATCTTCCATCCAGTGCTGCACTGAGGTTTCTGGATTCTGAGTCATGGGGAAAGCAAAAGAATTGTCATCTGCAGAAAAAGGTAGTTAAACTGTATAAAACAGGAAAGGGATATAAAAAGGAAATCCAAGGAAATGAGAATGCCAACCAGCAGTGTTCAAACTTTAATCAAGAAGTGGAAAATTAGGGGTTCTTTTGAAATCAAAAAATGGTCAGGTAAACTAACTAACATTTCAGCCACAACTGGGCTTTTTGTCCAGAGGAATGGGCAGCTTTATCATCTGAGAAGATAAAGAGCCTCATCCACAAATACCACAAAAGACTTCAAGCTGTCATTGATGTTATAGGGGGCAATACACGGTATTTAGTTAAATTTTGGTCTCATCACTACAAATGACTTTGTGCCAGAAGGTTTGAGGCTTGTCTCTGTGCTGTTTGGCATATTGTAAGCGGGATACTTTGTGGTATTTGCGTAGTAATGGCTTTCTTCTGGCGACTCGACCATGCAGCCCATCTTTCTTTAAGTGCCTCTTTATTGTGCATCTTGAAACAGCTACACCACATGTTTGCAGAGAGTCCTGTATTTCACCTGAAGTTATTTGTGGGTTTTTCTTTGCATCCCGAACAGTTTTCCTGGCAGTTGTGGCTGAAATTTTAGTTGGGCTACCTGACCGTGGTTTGGTTTCAACAGAACCCCTCATTTTCCAATTCTTGATTAGAGTTTGAACACTGCTGATTGGCATTTTGAATTCCTTGGATATCTTTTAATATCCCTTTCCTATTTTATACAGTTCAACTACCTTTTCCCGCAGATCCTTTGACGATTCTTTGCTTTCCCCATGACTCAGAATCCAGAAACATCAGTGCAGCACTGATGAAGGATGCAAGGGTCTGTCAGGAGTCCAGAAACTCATTGCCCTGTTATACACACACACTAATTACAAGCAAACAGATCACAGGTGAGGATGGTTACCTTTAATAGCCATTCAAACCCCTTTGTGTCAACTTGTGTGCATGTTATCAGGCCGTAATCACAAGGGTATGTAAACTTTTGATCAGGGTCATTTGGGTAGTCTCTCTTGTCATTATGTTTTAAAAAGAGTAAACACAGTTGATTGATAATAAATGGCTTCAGCCAAACACTAACCATGAGTGAAAGAAAAGTTTTTATGTTCTCATTCATATTCTCTGAAAAATGGCCAAGAAATCATAAAGTCTGCCAGGGTATGTAAACTTATGAGCACAACTGTATTTCTCTTTATCCATTATCACCAAGCACCCTCTACTGACTTCACCACCTTCTCATTCCGCTCTAACTCTTGCAATGCTTTTTTTCTTTTTTGCCATCAGTTAGACTTGGGACCAATTCTTTTACTATCATACAACTTTTCCAATTCTAATTCTACCATCTTTACGAATAACTGTATGTTGGGGTATCCAGCAAAAGGAGGTGTGATCGTGCTTCTGCACTTCAAATTAGTGAAGGGGTCTAATTATTCAGGATTTTGGCCCTCCTCTTCCCTTTGTAGGGACTCCAGAAGTCTTACCTTTGAAATCTATTTCAGTTGTTAAATTATTTTCACTTCCTCCACTATTCTTTGCATACTCTTTTTTTTCAAGCCTAGTTTTCTTGTGAAAAGGTTTAGGTCTTTGATCCAATCAAACAGGGAAAAATACAACATGGGTACGAATGTCAGACCTTTGTTAACAAACTTTATATGATGTGTACTAAGGATTACTGATGATAGATATATAATCCTCATTTTATCTTCCTCATTTAATCTTGGGGTGCTTATTCTCATGATCAGGGGCAACACTGTGGTTAAGTGATTAACACTTCCGCCTAGCAGCACTAGGGTATTTGGTTCTAAGCCCAACCATGACACTACCTGCCTGGAGTCTGCATGTTCTCCCTGTGCCTGCGTGGGTTTTCTCTAGGTACTCCGGTTTCCTCCCACATGCCAAAGACATGGTGGTAGGTTAATTGGCTCCTGTCTAAATTGGCCCGAGTGTGTGTATGTATGAATGTGAAAGAGAGACCTTAGACTGTAAGCTCCTTGAGGGCAGAGACTGATGTGAATGTATAATAAATATGTAAAGTGCTGTGTGAATCTATTAAATACCTATAATAATATATAAATGGTCTAATTAGATGTCATTCCCATCATCTCTACTAGGGGCACATCCATCTGCCCTGCCTCATACCTGTGTAACACCATCTGTCTCTGCTACTCATATCTCTTTAAGGAGTTTGTCCTGTTTGAGGTTCTCATTCTTCTAAAAAAAAACCTTCCCTTAATACATTATCCACTTTGCCCCCTTCCTGACCAAAGCACTTTTTGCGATTTGGCACTGTGTCGCTTTAACTGACAATTGCGTGGGCGTGCGACGCTGCACCCAAACAAAATTGATGTCCTTTTTGCCCACAAATAGAGCTTTCTTTTGGTGGTATTTGATTACCTCTGCAGTTTTTATTTTTTGCGCTATAAACAAAAAAAGAGCAACAATTTTTAAAAAACCCAATATTTTTTACTTTTTGTTATAATACATATCCAAAAAAAAAAAAAAATATAAAAAAACAAATTTATTCATCAGTTTAGGCATATGTATTCTTCTACATATTTTTTACGCAATAAGTGTATATTAATTTGTTTGCGCAAAAGTTATAGCATCTACAAACTATGAGAATTGATTCATGCCATTTTTATTATTGTTTTCTTTTTTACAAGTAATGGCGGTGATCTGCGTTTTTTAGCGGGACTGCAATATTGCGGGGGACATCTGGGACACTTTTGACACTTTTTTGGGACCACTGACATTCATACAGCGATCAGTGCTATAAATAGCCACTGATTACTCTATAAATGTCACTGGCAGGGAAAGGGTTAACACTAGGGGGTGATCAAAGGGTTAAATGTGTTCACTGTCACAGTGTTATAACTGTGTGGGGGCTGGGCTGACTGTGGGAGGCGAGAGATCGCTGCTCCCATATACTGGGAACATATGTTTACTCTCCTCTCCCCTGTCAGAACAGGGATCCGCTTGTTTACATTCACGGATCCCAGTTCTGTCACTGCGCAGTCACACTTTGGTCACACTGCAAAGATGGCATTCTACATATGCCTTCGCTGTTTTTATTCCTTATTTGGTGCTGTCCTTACTTGTATACACCGGTCAGCCATAACTGTATTGGACTTGATTTTCGAGAACACTCTTGAATGGATTGGGACCAGCTGAATTTGGAGGTCAAGTCAACACCTCAAACTCATTGTTGTGTTTCTCAAACAATTCTTGAATCGTTTCACACATTACGCCAGTGGTGGCCAGTTCATAAGGGGCTCAGGGGTGCCGCTCCCCCTAATCTAAATGTGCTGGCCCCTAATCTCCATGATGGGTGCCAGATGCATAGATTTCTATGAGGTTTTTTTTTTTGAAGCATATGATTAGAGCCAGAGGCTTCAAAAAAGGGTGGACTTGGGTGCAGAGCACTGGAGGATTTGTTTGCCGCCCCCCCCCCCCCCCAAAAAAAAAAATTGAGCACCAGCCACCACTGCATTACCCTGCTGGAAAAAGCCACTGCCCTCCAGAAATACCGTTTCTATGGAGGGGTGTACTTAGCCAGCAACAAAGTTTTGGTAGGTAGTACATGTCAATGCAACATCCACATGAATGGCAGTACCAAGGTTTCTCAGAAGAACATTGCCCAAAGCATCACACTGCCTCTGTCGGCTTGCCTTCTTCCCATATTGCATCCTGGAGCCATCTCTTCCCCATGTAAGTGATGCACACGCACCCTCCCAATCCACATGATGTAAAATAAAATGAAAATGTGATTTGTAAGATCAGCCCAACTTCCATTGCTCTGTGGTCCAGTTCTGATGCTCACTTGCCCATTGTAGGTACTTACAACATGGACATCCTGACTCATCTGCGACCAGGGCCGGTACAAGGGGGGGAGGATGCCCTGGGCGGCATGATTTACTGGTGGGAAGGGGGCACAGGTGAAGTGCTGGCAGTGTGCTGCTGGACAAGTGCACTGTGACTGAATGCACGGCCGCACTTCAATACTTGCAGAGCTGTAGCGCTGTGCCAAGTGCGCTTATGCACCTGGCACAAGCCTAGGACTAACCCTTCACTTCCTTGAGAGGCTGAGTGATCTCCGCCCAACAGGCGCTTCCTAGTCCCAGCCCAGCGTGATGTCACTGAGAGGCTGCCTGGGAGGCGGGATGGCAGAGGAACATGGAGTGCTGCCAGCGTTGCGAGTGCAACCTAGAGAAGGAACCAACCAGTGTAACGCACTGTAAGCACATGGGATTCTGTAGGTTAATTGATTAACTCTTTCTGGGTGGTGAGCCTAGGGGAGGTTAATTAATTACTGATGGTATTTCTGTAATATGCAGCATGAAGAGGGTTAATTTACTGCCACTGGTCACTGATGCATTAGTGACCAGTAGCAGTTAATTAACCCCTTTGTGCTGCATTAGTTGTACCAGTGTCAGTGTTAATTAGTGTTAATTAACCCCTATATGCTGCAGCATAACACTGACACTGGTGTAACTAATGCATTACAAATTAAATGCTACTGGCCACTAATGCATCAGTGACCAGTGGCAGTAAATTAACCCTCTTCATGCTGCACATTACAAATACCATTGGTAATTAACCATTTGCCGACCCACCACCGTACCTATAGTTCGCTGCCTGGGGGGGGGGGGGGGCGCAGTTTGCCATCTTCGCCCTGGACACCAAATGACGTTGTACTGGCACTGTCTGCGACTACATAGCACCATACACAACATACTGCAGTGTCCATTTTTTTCTGCTTTCAGCCAGTCAACAACATGTTCACTTGCTGCCTAATATATCCCACTGACTTTCAAATGCCATTGTAACAAGATAATCAGTTTAATTCACTTAAGCTGTCAGTGGTCATACGTTATGGATGATCAGTGTGTAATAATACTACATTAAACATGCAATGTACAACTAGGGTTGCCGCTTTTTCTTCAAGCCAAACCTGAACACTTTAGTGGCGCACAGCAAAAAAACATTTTTTTTTTAGCATACACTATAGAATTGTAACAGACCCAGGACACCTTTGGGTGCTTCAAAGAGAATAGTAATGTGGCGTGCATTGTGCCCCCTCACCCTCCTATCAGGCCTTGTCCTGAGCCAAATTCCTGCTGCAATATTGTGTCCGGGTTTCAGGCGGACTGAAACCCGGACACATGATTCAAAACCCGAACTGTCCGGGGGAATCCCAGACAGGTGGCAACCCTATGTACAACAAGCAATTCAACTTCACTTGTAGTCAGACTCACCCAGCCTCATAGCCCTGGTTGAAAACTTGGCACAGTGCAGGACCTCCTCCTCATCCATGGCATCTAACACTTTGGTTTGTCGCAGGTAGGGAGTGAGACGTTCCGGAGACAGTTTCTGTACAATTTTACACCTGTGCTTCTCAATCATCTCCCAAAGCTCCTCTTCCTCCATGTCCGTCACCTCCGGATCAGCCTTCCACTGTGCTGACATATTTGTCTATGATGTACGACCTGAATAGAGAATTGAGACCTGCGCTTATTGCTCTATTCAAACATCTTAAAATCAATTCTGAGAGAGAAGTAAATACAAAGATCAGAAGGTTAGCACATTTCTTGGGGCTAAAGTTCAGCCACAATTTCTTTACTTCCTTGTTAGTGCAAAAATGAATAAAAAGCACATTATATAAGACATATTAGCATCATAAAACATAAAAAAAAATGTTAATAACAGAATAAAATTAATTAAGAACTTACCTCAAAATAAATCCATATATCTGTTTCGAAATGTACTTTAAAGTATCAGCTCTAGAGAGAAACAGGAAACGCATATGAGTATAAATTGTTTTACACGTACGGTATATCCACTCTTAGATACAATTATGTCACTAACGTAGATACGTAGGTAAATACATCACTGGAATTTCACCCCCAGGGCTGCATAATTTTCCAACCTGCTAAAAAAAATATGCTGCTTTCTCTAGAGCACAAAGTTCACCTATCAGGAAGGGTATCTTTGACGCTGAAAGTATTGCATAACCGTATACTGATTGTATCAAGACTTTGCAGAAGTAGCTGCACTTAAAATGGCATTAAAATCAAAAATTTAATATTGAGCAGCTTAACCCATTCAGCTCCAGATAATTTTTTTCTTGTAAAAATCCAAACTTTTGGTAATAAAATTACATAAACCCCCCGAACATTATATATTTTCTGAAAGCAGAGACCCTGTAGAATAAAAAGGTGACAGTTGCAAATTTTCGTTTGATGTGATATTTGCACAACTGTTTATTAAAAGCACATTTTCCGGAAAAAATATAATAAAATCACACCATGTAATACCCATTTTTGGTTAAAGTACAAAAGATGAGGTTGCATCGTGTAAATTGATACCTAACAGTCCATGTTTTAAAATTACGTGTGCCCCCAATATATTGCCAAAAACGAAGGTACCCAAAAATCACCACAAACGAAGTTTTAAAAGCCATTGTAGATCATCAATTTAGAGTTAACTAGGAGCTATTGTGCTAGAATTATTGTTCTCACTCTGATGTGCGCGGCAATATGTCACATGTGCAGTGGGACCACAGTTTACATACACTTTTGCACCCTGGGCTTGTGTTTGCATTTGCGCCAGTGGTGGCCTGTCCATAAGGGGCGCATCCCCCCTAATGTGCCCGACCCCTAATCTACATGCAGGGTGCTGGATGCATTGATTCCAATGGGTTTTTTTTTTTTGAAGCATGTGCTTTGAGCCTGAGGCACAGTTGTGTGACAATAGCAAATTAATAATCGCTATTGTCTTCCTGATTCTCCTCCTGGCCAATCGGGAAGCAGTTCCTGTGATCCGATTGTCCAGGGAGTCTTAGGACTCCAAGGGTAATGCCCTGATTGCCACCGTCCTGTCTGTCTCCCACACGCGCGTGCGCGGGGGGGGGGGATCTGGTCAGCCACCGCATTCCTGGCCATCTCCCGCTCAGAGGGGGGGTGTGGTGTTAGTTTGCCCCCCCCCCGTCACCAAAAGCACCGGTTCGCCAATGGTTTGCACAGGTGTTTGGAGCAACAGAGGTTCTGGGATTTGTTTTTAAATTTTTAATATATTTTATTATCATTTTCTCTTTATCTTTATTTTTTTTTTTACGTGATTGCTATCGCAAGGTGTTAATAAACCCATATGTGATAGCATTGGGAAGGTGACAGGAACTCTTTATGGAGACATTAGGGGACCCCAATGTCTCTCATGCCCTTCACACCATCTAACCAAGCACAGATCAGCTTGGTTAGATGTGTCCCCTGGCTGTACTGGCCAGGAAAGGGTACTTTTGAACCCGAAAGTGACATCACTTCCGATTTCATTGTTTGCATGTGAGATTAAGGCATGGATTTGCCATGGTCTCACCGCAGTCTCCCTCCCTCCATCGGCGAATGTGTTCCCAGGCATCGGTAAGCACAAGACAGCCCAGGAACCACGAGAGGAAGGTGGGCCGCCGGTGGGAGGGGGGGGGGGAGGCACCACGTGGCCGGCTCTGTGAAAGTGGTCGGCAGCTACAGAGCCACCACATCACTTTCACTTGAAGCCAGTTTCAGGCTTTACAAAACCCACACAGGCTGATAGCTGTGATCAAAGGGTTACTCTTTGGGCGCACATAGTACGCCCAAAGAGCTGAACTGGTTAACAAGCCTTAAAGTAGTATTAAACCCAAAAGCAAACATTTATTTAACTGCAGCATACCAATTCTTAGATGTGATGTCTTCGTTTTCCTTTCTTAGGCTGTATTTCCTTTATTTTCATCTAGTGATCCAACCAGTTAGTCTGCTGTTTTTCAAAAGAACAAGCTCTCTTGCAGATGTAACAGTTAGAGGGTTGAGAGAAACCATTTACCACTGGCAGGGGTGCTTAAAACAATCAGCTTTTATTTATTCATGTAAATCCCCCCCCCCCCCCCAAAAAAAAACCCAAAAAACTGTTGCTGTAACTACGTGTGTAACTGCAGCGTGAGCTGGAGTTTGGTTCCAGGTTGTTAGTGTATTTAAGTCTGCTGGTACATCTAACACTCCCAGACTGCTGTCCAAAGGTGCCCCCCTGTTCTCCTTTATCCAGAGTGGGTGCACTCTAATACAGGAGGTGTGCTACTGGCCAGATCATCAGGTGAAAACAGAGGGAAAAGGCCTAAGGCTCCATTTACATCTGCGTCTTTTAACCACTTCCGGACCGCCAGCATCATATGACGGTGGCCTTTTTTTAGTGGAATACCGTTGCTATGGTAGCAAATAGCTACCATAGCCCACGTGTTTTTTTTTTTCTGTGGTCATTTCTCTTTCAGATAAAAGTGATCTCGCCACAAGATCACTTTTATCAGCAGCGGGAGGGGTGCCCCTCCCACCGTTTTCCCATCATCTCCGCTGCTTACTGGACCCGCCGGTAGCAGCAGAAACGATCGGGTCCACTTCCCTCCTGCACTGGATGCCGAGTGAGCGGAATTCGTACTGTCCAGGAGAATTTATACTCTAGACCCCAGTTTTTATGGAGTCTAGAGTATAAATGTGAATTTACGTGATTTTTTCTTTTTTTTTACCGTCATTTTCTTTTTTCAGGGGAAATTCTCGATACCCGCCTTCACTGAACACTGTAGCGAAGGCGGTCAGTTACGATACCTCAGCTCACCCACCTTAGAAGGCGAGTGAGCCGTAGGTCACGTCCTCCCTTCACCTGGGCTAGCAAAGACGACGATGGCCGCCCAGGTCATTCGTCGCCTCTACTACCCTTTTGCCACCCTCCCCGTG
>BLSH010300883.1:721091-744812 GCA_018402905.1 Glandirana rugosa | reverse complement strand
CTTTCTGCATAATTTACCCTTTCATGGAACAGTAGTATAATCACTATTAAATATAGCTCTATGAACTATATTACATATTACATTCATTGTAATGGTAGTTTTGGCTTTGCATGTGTGGGGTTTTGGCGGGAAAGCCTCTGTGAGGTAACGCGTTGGTTTCGATGGGAGCCATGTTTCCACATGGCTTTCATTGTTATCTGAAGTGTGTGCATCTCCACCCACCCAATGGCTGTGACTCCTCCAGTCTGACCAGCCTTTCCACATGCATGCACGCCTCTTCTATTGTATCGTTTGAATATAAACCAGTGTGTCATTGGTTGTTATTTTGTATTGAGCTCATGTCATGTGACTGTGCCTTGGAGGCTGATTGGCTGATTGTGAAGCCACCAAGTCCCTTTGTTATCCCTCTCTGATCCCTATAAATAAACCCTGAAAGCTCGGCCACGCAGGACTGATGGGCGAGCTTGCAATGTGAGAACAGCTATTGTGTCTGTTTAACTTGCTTTAACATGAGTGCACTCAAATGCATTATGCAAAAGAGCTGAAAAGTGCGCTTATTAGCGCAAACGAAATATAATGCACGCAGCGTATTATAATTTCCACCACATATTGGATGCCTAGGAGGAGGGGAGGAGACGCACGGCATCTGCAGATGCCCCGATCCCCGCTGCTGCCCGATGCCCGCCGCCTACATGGGGTAAGTGCCAGAGGGCCGTCCGGCAGACAGCAAGGGGGGTTGTTTGCCACTGCTACAGATATATGTTCTTAGGTCAAATTTCATGAATGAAGTTTACAACCACTTTAAGGAATATGTGAGCAGTGTGCAGCTCAGTGCACAGCATGAAAAAGATTGCAATAGGAGGAAGATAAGAAGCCTTTGTAGCAGAAGAGACATATAGGGGTTGATTTACTAAAACTGGAGAGTGCAAAATCTGGTTTAGCTCTGCATAGAAACCAATCAGCTTCCTGTTTTTTTGTTAGCTAAAGTAAGAAGCTGCCATACAGAGCTTCACCAGATTCTGAGTGCTCCAGTTTTAGTAAATCTCCCCTCATAGTATCACTTTCAATTCACTATCATTTTTTTTGTTTTATGGCCACCGTTGTGCCATAAAACAGGCTGTTCTGGTAAAAACCTTAGGTAATTGGAGGGCTTGCCTCTTAGCTCCGCCCATGCCCATTCCTATTGGCCTATCATAATGATGGGCAAAAAAGCCTACACCCACCTATTAGGACAGCCAAAGACCCCTGACCTTGAAAGAAACCGGGGAGAAGATATCAGTGCCGGCGAGGTTGCTGAGGACCCCATATTGCTTGAGCCAAGGTTAGTATTTGCAGACTTTTAGTTCCTTTTTAAGTGAAGCAGAGGATGCTGAAAGCTGCAGGTCTGCCCAACTGGCTTTAAAAACCAAGTGCTGCATTCACTTTAAAGCGTAGTTCCACCCAAAAGTAGAACTTCTGCTTTAACCACTTCCACACCGCTTGCAGTATATTTACTGCAGCAGTGTGGATGTGTCCCACGAATCGTCGTAAATAAACGGTGATTCGCAGGGTGGCAGCTAGGGGGCGTGCGCCTGCCCGCCATACTCCGGAGGAGTGTGCCTGCGGCTCGGGCGGACCCGATGTGCGCTGGCGAGCCGCGATGAGCTGCCAGATCCAAAGAGCGTGATGTAAACACGGCGGTTCCCCGCTCTGTCAGTGTGGGCATAGGAGATCTACTGATCCCTGTCACTGGGATCAGTTAGATCTCTTATGCCCATAACAGCCCAGCCCCCCCACAGTTAGAACACATGCAGGTAACACAGTTAACCCCTAGATCCCCCCCCCCAGGTTAACCCCTTCACTGCCAATGACATTTATACAGTAATCAGTGGACATTTACATTTCTGATCGCTGTATAAATGTCATTGGTCCCAAAAAAGTGTCAAAATGGTCCGACATGTCCGCTGCAATATCGCAGTACCACTAAAAATCGCAGATCGCCGCCATTACTAGTAAAAAATTAAAAAAAAAAAAAACCCCAGAAATGAATTCTCATCATCTGTAAACGTGGCAACTTTTGCGCAAACCAATCAATAAACGCAGATTGCGATTTTTTTTCTAAAAATATGTAGAAGAATATAAATCGGCCAAAACCGATGAAAAAAATTTTTTTTTATATTTTTTTTGGATTTGTATTTTAGCAAAAAGTTTTTTTTTTTTGCAAAATTGTTGCTTTTTTCTTGCTTATAGCAGCGATCAGAAATGACGCAGCGGTGATCAAATACCACCAAAAGAAATATCTGTTTGTGGGAAAAAAAGACGTAAATTTTGTCTGGGTACAGCATCGCAGGACCGCGCAATTGTCAGTTAAAGCAACGCAGTGCCGAATCTCAAAAAGTGCTCCGGTCCTAAAGGGGGAAATCCTTCCGAGGCTGAAGTGGTTAAAGGAAGGTGACCCCCTGACATGCCACAATTGGCATGTCCGCTTTTTTAGGGTGGGGGGCACCAGGGACCCTGTTTTCACAGGGTCCCAGGTCCACTTTCTCTCCTAGAGCCACGGCTCCGAAAGGAAGCTTCCCCCCCCTCTCGGCGGTCCCAGAAGATGGGCCGGCCATTCACAAGGCCCAGCGCAGCTCGCGCATACACAGTGCGCCGCCCGGCTTTGAAGCCAAAGCTGAGTGCCCACACTTTTGATGCCGGCGCCACCGAGGGGAGGGGGAGAAGAGCGAGCCCTCGGGCGACCGCATAACTGGAGCCTGGGACAGGTGAGTGTCTGATTGTTAAGGGTCAGCAGCTACACTTTTTGTAGCTGCTGACTTTTAACCACTTCAGCCCCGGAAGGATTTCCCAGATTAGAACCAGAGCACTTTTTTCGATTTGGCACTGCGTCGCTTTAACTGACAATTGTGCGGTCGTGCGATGTTGTACCCAAACAAAATTTGCGTCCTTTTTTTCCCACAAATAGAGCTTTCTTTTGGTGGTATTTGATCAAAAACAATATTTCTTACTTTTTGCTAAAATTCAAATAAAAAAATATAAAAAAAACATTTTTTTCATTGGTTTTGGCCGATTTATATTCTTCCTCATATTTTTGGTTAAAAAAAATCGCAATTGGCGTTTATTAATTCATTTGCGCAAAAGTTGCCGTGTTTACGGATGAGAATTCATTTTTGGGTTTTTTTTTTTTTTTTTTACTAGTAATGGCGGCGATCTGCGATTTTTAGCGGTACTGTGATATCGGCGCGGACATGTCGGACATTTTTGACACTTTTTTGGGACCAATGACATTTATACAGCGATCAGAAATTTAAATGTCATTGGCAATGAAGGGGTTAACCTGCAGGGGGCGATCTAGGGGTCAACTGTGTTCCCTAGGCGTGTTCTAACTGTGAGGGGGCTGGGCTACCATGGGCATAAGAGATCTAACTGATCCCAGTGACAGGGATCAGTAGATCTCTTATATCCCCATTGACAGAGCGGGGAACCGCCATGTTTACATCAGCGGTTCCACGCTCTTTGGCTCTGGCAGCTCATGGCAGCTTGCCAGCGGTCCGCCCGAGCTGTGGGCACACTCCTCCAGAGTGTGTCGGGCACGAGAGCACACCGCCGGTGGCACGCGCTCGCCCCCTAGTTGCGCCTGCGCAAATCGCATCCTATTTACGGAGATTCGCGGGATGCATCCACACCGCCGCAGTAAATATACTACGCGCGGTGTGGAAGCTGGTGTTAACTGGGTGGAACTCCACTTTAAGCTGTAATGTAGCACCAAGATTTTAGAGTAACCTGGACATTTTACAAAAAAGTATAGTGCACCAGCACCATAAGGCTTCCTGCACACAGGTAAAAAAATGCAGCGTTTGCAGCTTAGTGGGTTTTTTTTTCAATGTATTGTTGTCAAAGGGACGATGCACACAGCTGCTTATCCACTTCAGCCCTAGAAGGATTTACCCCCTTCCTGACCAGGCCATTTTTTTTGCGATACGGCACTGTGTTGCTTTAACTGACAATTGCGCGGTCATGCGACATTGTATCCAAACAAAATTGATGTCCTTTTTTCCCCACAAATAGAGCTTTCTTTTTTTTCCATAAAGATTTTATTGGAAAAAAGTAATTTCAGTACACCATATTTTAACACCGAATCAGAAAATGTTTAATGTCTTCAAAGTGATCAAGACAGTGCAGTTTGCTGCAGGCTTAACACAATGTCCGGATAGAGACTCTAAGCAGGAGGGAGGTTGTCCTTCGACATATCAGGATCCAAGAGTACAGTATGTTAAGAAAATTTTGATACATGGTTACTTAGGTGAGGGATTTTAAATGTAGAGTGGGACGAAAAGCTGACCTATTGTAGTTATCTTGGTTGATTCGTGGGTCCATCAATATATGGTTTGTGGTGGTCAAGTCAAGGGGCCTTGGTTTTGTCATTAGGATGTGTAAGGTGGGGGTCTATGTTAGGTCATATGTTTCAGTGTAGTAGAGGGAGTCTAGGTGTTAGATTCTTCCAGCATGATTGGAGAGTCAATGGTAGGGTCGTTCCTAATGCTAAATAGTCGTCTGACAGGTGGTCGAAGATTCTGTGTATCTGGAGTCTGTTTAAAGTCCAGG
Source organism: Glandirana rugosa (assembly GCA_018402905.1). Classification (NCBI taxonomy): domain Eukaryota; kingdom Metazoa; phylum Chordata; class Amphibia; order Anura; family Ranidae; genus Glandirana; species Glandirana rugosa. The sequence continues at coordinate 740,228 of BLSH010300883.1, read as the reverse complement.
GTTGGGGAAGGGTGGGGTGGTGAGTGTAAGGTGGTAGATGGATGGGGGGAAAGGGGGGTGGAGGGGGTGGGTTACCATCCATAGAGCTTACTTTTTGGTGGAATTTGATCGCCTCTGCGGTTTTTATTTTTTGCACTATAAACAAAGAACCGACAATTTTGAAAAAAAAAACAATATTTTTTACTTCCTGCTATAATACATATCCAAAAAGAAAAAAAGAAAAAACTGAATTTATTCATCGGTTTAGGCCGATATATATTCTTCTACATATTTTTGTTAAAAAAAACAGCAATAAGCGGTTTGTGCAAAAGTTATAGCGTCTACAAACTATGGGATAGATTTAGGGACTTTCATTTTTTTATTTTATTTCAAAGGTTTTTATTCTTTTTTTTAAGAGATACAGGTATATCAACAAGTCCAAGTGTACCTTGGGAAATAAAAGAAAATAGACCAAGGCCTGGCAGGGCCAGCAACATACTGACAAAAGTGCAGAGCCTATCAGACACATAGTAATGCGCACAAAGAGTATTCCAATGGATGTATCTATATGGGTAACATTGAATAAAATAAGAGGAGGAAGATTTAGGTCGAGGTGTCAGGAAAAAACAAAAAAAATAAATAAATATCTTGCCCCACCTGTTCCCCTCAACCCACCCCTAATGGGAGCAAGCTGTGGATTGGGGGAAGCTGACAACCACAAACTCAGTGAAGCCAGACGTTACCTGGCTCTATGAGTTAAGTAATACCTCCATTGTAACACTAGATATTACATGTACCCTTAGTACAGATTAACTATTAACTTGACTCAATTATCAGACCTGACTTTCATTTATTTTAATGTTTTTACTGGTAATGGCTGCAATCTGCGATTAACAAATCTGACACTTTTTGGGGACCAGTGACACTATTACATTGATCAGTGCTAAAAAAAATGCACTGATCAATGTATAAATGACACTGGCAGGGAAGGGGTTAACACTAAGTGGTGATCAAGGGGTTAAATGTGTTCCCTTGGTGTGTGGGGGCTGGGTTCACCACAGAGATTGCTGTTCCTGATCACTGAGAACAACAGGTCTCCATGATGCCCCCTGGCAGAACGGGGATCCGCCTTGTTTACATAAGCAAATCCCTGTGCTGCCTCTGTGTACTGCAATCGCAGGTCACCGGTGGACATCGAGTCTGCAGGACCTGCGCACGTGCCCACAGTTTCACACGCACAGAGGTTTACGCAGGAGAGCTGACCTGTCGCCGTACATAAACAGTGGCTTGTCGGAAAGTGGTTAAAGATCAGTAATTCAGCACAGCATTGCATTTAAAGCCATAAAATATAAAATAAAAATAGAAATAGTTACATGTGAGCACAGTAATTTACACACATGCATGTATGGGTGTGTTACTATGACTATTTTAGTGATTTTGTAGCATAAATATGAGTATAAAGTTGGGATTCCCCTTTTCATACGTTAATGAACCCGTTGGGTCAGTTCATGAAGCTCAGGACAGGAAATGATGGAGGCAGGAAATAGGGTATGGAAAAAGGACTTGAAACACAGCCATATGATTGACATAAGTTTTTGCAGGACTTTAGCAATAAGGAAGAAGACTCCATCACCAGGAAGAACCACGTTAAAGTGGTTGTAAAGTCTCAAGGTTTTTCACCTTAATGCATTCTATTTTTTTAGCATCTTTTTGCCAGTGAGATCCTGCGTATAAACATCAGTAAATGATTACATCTGTGTACAAGAGGTCTAAAGGGGTGGCACTTGAATGTAGCTAAAGTGGAAACCACAACTGCTTTTCACTTAGGTATACAGTACATCAATGATGTTTATCTAACTGCATCTGATGACAAAGGACCTGTGTCAATGGACTTTTGTTCACTTTAAACAGGTTTTGTATCCCATACAAGTCTATGAGAATGCAAAACCTTTTTGCAGCAAGGTCAGATGCAGGGCAAAAGGAGGTCAACTGCAGGTCAAATACACCCGTCCGTGAAATTTGAATGATGTCAGAAGGATCTCAGACTGATGTCCAAAGGCCAAGGCCAAAGCCAGCCAACTCATATTAAAGTGATTGTTTTCTTTTTTTTAAATAACAAACATGTTATACTTACCTCCACTGTGCAGTGGATCCTCCTCTTCTCAGGTCCCTCTTCTGCTCTCCTGCCCCCCCCTCCTTTCGAGTGCCCCCTCAGCCAGCAGCTTGCTATGGGGTCACCCGAGCTGAGTCACAGTTCCGTGTATCCATTCAGACATGGAGCCCCGAACCTGACCCCACCCCCTTTCTCCCCTGATTGGCTAACTGACTTTGATTGACAGCCACGGGAGCCAATGGCCCCACTGCTGTGTCTCAGCTAATCAGGAGGAGAGTCCTGGATGGCTTAGGCATTCTTGGACATCACTGGAGGGAGAAGGGGCTCAGGTAAGTAATTAGGGGGTGCTGGGGAGGCTGCTACACACAGAAGGTTTTTAATCTTAATGCATAGAATGCATAAAGATAAAAAACCTTCTGCCTTTACAACTCCTTTAAGGCATATATGGAAACAAGGTGTGCTAATCATTTTTTACATGCGAACCTTAAGGGACTAGTCACACCTACAGCATATGAGTTTCCCCAATGCTTTTTCTATTAAAACCTTTAAAATACATCAAAATACATGTTTGTGCTCATTGGTACACATTAATGTGCATTATTAACGTGGGCCGCAGTGCACTTTCTACTGAATGTCAACACGTGTCAATGTGCATTGACACACACCTTAATGTTGCAATGACTTGCGGTTCCATTGAATTCAATGTGTTATGCTTCACTTTTATGCAATTTTTCAGTTTTGTAGTGCACTGCATCTAGCTATTATTGGGCTTTTACAACTTGCTTACTGTGTGATTTGGATGTTCCCTCTGTCTTCCCCTCCTGTTTAGTACTAGTTAGTTCAGTCCTAGCTAGACCCTCCATTTCTTCCCTGTTCTCTCAGTCAGTGTTAGTCAGGGCTTAGGAAAGTCATTGTTTTCCTACACTTCTGAAGACTGGAAAAACATCCTTTGTACTGCACTTAACTGAGGTTGAGGTGACATTGTACTGGATTCAACTTCTGTGTCTTATTGAAGAGTTAAGCTGCCTGTGGACAGAGCCAAATAAGCAGGTGACCATACTGACACTAATTGCAAATTAAAAAGCCGCAGATGTGGGAAATTAACCTTTAATTCCCATTTTAACCTGTTTGTGTCACCTTGTGTGTCTGTACCAAGGCCAAACATTCCAAGGTATGTAAACTTTTGATCAGGGCCACTTGGGCAATTTCTGCTATCATTGAAAAAGGAGCCAGACAACTATGTGATAATACATAGTTTCATATGATCACTATCCTTAAAGTGATTGTAAAGTCTTGTTTTGTTTTCTATAAAAATAGCAAACATGTTAAACTTACCTGCTCTGTTGCAGTGGATTTGTGCAGAGCAGCCCCGATCCTCCTCTTCTTGGGTCCCTCTTCTGCTCTCCTGGCCCCTCCCTCCTGTTGATTGCCCCCACAGCAAGCAGCTTGCTAAGGGGCACCCAAGCCGAGTCATAGCTACCTGTGCCCATTCTGACATGAAGCTGCGGCCTGGCCCTGCCCCCTTTCTCTCCTGATTGGCTGACTGACTTTGCTTGACAGCAGTGGGAGCCAATGGCACCGCTGCTGTGTCTCAGCCAATCAGGAAGGAGAGTCTCGGGCGGCCGAGACAATTGTGGACATCACTGGATAGAGACGGGGCTCCGGGAAGTATTAGTGGGGCTGGGAGGGGCTGCTGCACACAAAAGTTTTTTTATCTTAATGCATAGAATGCATTAAGATAAAAAAAACCTTCTGACTTTACAACCCCTTTAAATAAATGAGAATTTTTTGGCACAACCAGTCATATTTTCAATATTATTAGGAAAATGTCACAATTTCTGCCAGGCTTTACAAACTTTTGAGCACAACTGTATAGAGGCAAAAATTTAGAAGAAAGAAAGGTGGATATAAATTATTTGTTATGTGGGAGCCAGAGGGCTCTTTGGGGGAACAGTGAAAGTAGGTCCCCCAAATGTCTCCACAGAGAACTATTAGGCCTCATGCACACGGGCGTATGTAAAAAAATAAGCAAAACGTCGAGCTCGACGTCAGGGAAAAATAGTTGTTTTTTTCGGTGTTTTGCATCAGCGTTAATGAGCGTTAATGCACGTTAGTGAGCATTGGTGTCAATAGGCGTTTTTAAAAAAAACACATTCCTCTGCTATTTTTTATCATAAAAAGTTCGGTTAACATCGGCCCAGCGTTGGTGAGCGTTAGTGAGCGTTTTGCAGCGTTTATGTCAAAAACGCCAAAACGTTACAGCCTTGAAACGCGCTGGCCGTGGGTTCTACTTTCAGCTCACCAACGCCGACGCCCTCTACAGCTCAAAAACTTTGGCGTTTTTTTGGGGCCATTGAATAACATGGAGAGCTGCAAACGCCAAAAAATGTGGCGTCAATAAACGTCTGTGTGTATGAGGCCTAAGGCTTCTAGTGATCCCACCTAGTGAAGTAGAGATCCTGTTAGTCGAGGGTTGAAACCAGCAATGAACGAAAATACAAGGAAGGAAGGAAAGCAATCAAGAAAGAAAAGATAGAAATAAAGTAAAATAAAACAAGGAGAAATGAAGAAAAGAATAGAGACACAAAATAAGAAGACAGAAAGGAAGGAAGGTAAAGAACAGATACACAAAATTAAAAGAGAAAAATAAAAGAAAAAATGTAAAGTAAGAGAATAGAGACACAAAATAAGAAAAGAGACAAAAAGACAAAAGGAAAAGTAAAGAATAGAGGCACAAAACAAGAAGAAAAAAGATAAAAAGAAAGAAAAGTAAGGGATAGCGGCACAAAATAAGAAGAAAAACAAAAAGACAGAAGGAAAAGTAAAGAATAGAGAGAACAAAATAAGAAGAGAGACAAAAAAGATAAAAAGTAAATAATAGAGGCACAAAAGAAGAAGAAAAAAGATAAAAAGAAAGAAAAGTAAGGGATGGAGGCACAAAATAGGGAAAAAAACAAAAAGACAGAAGGAAAAGTAAAGAATAGAAACACAATATAAGAAGAGAGACAAAAAGATAAAAGGAAAAAGTAAAGAATAGAGGCACAAAACAAGAAGAAAAAAGATGAAAAGTAAGGAAGAGAGGCACAAAATAAGAAGGAAGAAAGAATAGAGGAAGGAAGGAAATACATAAATGAGGTGTTACGTGGGAGCCATGTACTTTTATGGGAGATGTTATACTGTATATACTGTATGTTATGTAGGGTGGAAGTCCTGTTGAGGGTAAAATGAAGGAAATCATTCTTTAGACGTGTAATATACACATTGTGTATTCCTGGCCTCCTTCTTTCAGCACACTAATGTGTCCTAAAAATCTGCTGTCACAAGGAGAGGCCAAGGAAGAAAAGTGACAGTATCACCTAACAATATGCTATAATCTACCCACTCACCTGAACTGGACATAGGAAAGTTTGGGAATTCCAGATGTCCATACCCCACTTCTGTCTATACGCGCTACTTCCGATACAGGTTTTTCTGTCTTGTAGGGAGTGTTGTCATGAGCAAGAAGGGAGGGTGAGTGATGGGAGTGGAAAGGCTGGTTTTGCGGGTTACACATACTATCTTCAAACACTCAGCCTAAGAAGGTTGTTTGTTTAAGGAGAATATGCACTGAACCTAAAGAAGTGCATCATAGTAATATTTTCCTGCAGTAGTAAATACAGTGGAACAAATTCCTTTTTCTTATTTTTGGACAGTGGGGAAAGTTTAGAGCCCTTGCAGTATTTTTTTTATGATTTGTATCTTGGTTGGGGAAATTCCTCTCCATTCATGTCCAAGTGATGAGTGCCAACCAGTACAGATGGGTATTGAATGGGAACATCTCCCTGACATCTCTTAGCTTGGAAAAAAAATTAAAAACCCTTGCCAAAGCATGGTGGCCCTGGGAAATTGGCCACCATCCTTTACAATAGATCTCGTAAATGTGAGAATATTTGGTCTCCTTGGATTGAATCCCTTGTCCCGGTGAACTTTGATAGGTCTTTGCTGCATTTATAAAATATTTACTTGATGAAATTAATATTCACATGACTGATCTTTGTGGTAAAAGTCCCCCACGTCTTTTCTTCCCTTATTATTCCTTTCTCTTCTCTTTCTTTTTCTTCTTTATACTCATATTATAACATTCTAATGTATATTAATCTTATAACAACATATCATACTGTAGCTACTATGAATTTGACACATATGACATATATGCTACTTAGTAGCAGGGCTGGATTAAGAGCATCATGGGCCTGGTGCTGAAGATTTTGATGGGACTTTTTATGGAAATAAATAAAATGAAAATGCTAATTTTTTGTTAAAACAAATGAAACATGCTGCCGCAATTTACATATCAATCATGTGTACACTGTATACAGAGCAGGGCTGGGCAGTATTAGTGACTCACACCATTGGGCTGGGCCTATCTTAAAGAAGGGGCCTGGAGCTGCAGCTCCAATAGCCCCTATTTTAATCCAGCCCTGCTTAGTAGTTATTATTAATATGATTTTTTTCAAGGTATAAATACGTTTAATTTTAAAAGCTTGGCAATTTTATCACACGCTGTACTTCGTACTCTGGATGTATTCGTCTTTATTATTGGCTGTTGTGATTGAACCTAATTGTTGTCTTCTCTTTTTTCATTCTTATATTAAACCGGAGTTCCACCCAAAAGTGGAACTTCCGCTTTAAGTGCAGGTCACCCCCTGACGTGCCACAATTGGCGTGTAATTTTTTTTAGGGGGGGGGGGGACCCTGTTTTCACAGGGTTGCAGGCCCCACTTCCTCTCCTGGCTCCGCAGAGCCGGAAGGAAGTTCACCTTCCTTCCCTCCCACCTGACGATCTTCTGGGACACATCACAGGTCCCAGAAGATACACCGGCCATTCACAGTGCGCAGCGCGATTCGCAACTTTGAAGCCAAAGCCGGGCACCCACACTTGTGATTCCGGCACCGCACGGAGGAGGGGGAGAAGAGTGAAGAGCCGAGCGGCTGCATCACTGGAGTGTGGGATATGTGAGTGTCTGATTATTAAAAGTCAGCAGCTACACTTTTTGTAGCTGCTGACTTTTAATAGGGTGGAACTCTGCTTTAATATTTAATTAATAAAAAATGTATTGAAAAAAAAATTAAGATAGCGTAACGAATGAAGAGTAAACTCACACCGCATTGTCATGAACATCTGAGGATGATGACATTCTCAGCCAAACCCCGCACAAAGATTTTCCAGCTCACTGGACCACAATCCAGGCACCAGCAGACTGAGAAGACTTAAAACTTAAAGTGTTACTCCAGGAGCCTGCATTCACTATATCTGATCTTCCTCAGTACACAGAACATGGAAATGCAATTGTTTTAGTAAATATAAACTGCTAAATACTTTTTCTCATCAGCAGTATACAGCAGTCTTGTGATTTCTATCAGTTCCTGGTTAAAGCTTGTAGGAGGAGTTTCCATACTGCACTGAGCTGTCCTATCACAACCCCTGACCCTCTATCTTGACAGTGCTGATTGGCTCTGTGCAGATTACATGCACTCTCCCAAGAAAAAGAAAACTCTCCAACAATACACACCAAACTGAGCATGTGCATCCTGACTCCGTAGACTCTGTGTTATCCGACCCTGTTTTGGAGTCAGTGGAAGAAGAGTAGGATCTGTGCATTAAGGATCAAACAGACTTTTTACACAATGCAGAGGATTAACTCCTTGGGTTCCACAGTGAGTATAACAAGCATGCTTTACTGCATACTCTGATTTTGCTGTTGTGGGTTTAGCAACCGGTTTCGGACCGGCTTGCGTACTTTTACTGCTGCAATGTGGCAGCGAATCGCTGTCTATAAATGGTGATTTGCCCATGCACGGCTAGTGGGCAGGAGCGCGCCGCCGCTCCATGAGTGTGGCCGCAGGTCGAGCAGACTCGATGACCCACGATCTCCTGGCACACAAGAAAAGCAGGGAACCGCTAATGTAAACAATGCAGTGGGCATGACAGAGATCTACTGATCCCTGTCATCGGGATGAGTTAGATCTGTTATGACCCTGGCAGCTCAGCCCCCACATAGTTAGAAGACGCCTAGGGAAGACAGTTAACCCCTTGATTGCCTCCTGCAGGTTAACCCCTTCCTTGCCAGTGACAATTATACAGTAATCAGTGTTTTTTTTTTTTTTTTTTTTTAGATCCGATCGCTGTATAAATGCAATATTGCAGTACTGATAAAATTGCAGATCACCCTCATTACTAGTTTAAAAACAATTGTAAAAATGCCATAAATTAATTCTCATGGTTTGCGCAAACCAATCAATAAGCGCAATCGCAATTTTTTTTTTAACACAAATATGTAGAAGAATATATATATGCGAAAACTGATGAATGCATTTGTTTTTTATTTTTTAGGATAAGTCTTTATAGCTAAAAGTAAAAAATATATTTTTTTCTTGCAAAATTGTCGCTCTTTTTTTGTTTATAGCACAAAAAATAAAAACCGCAGAGAAGTGCTCTGGTCAGGAAGGGGGTAAATCCTTCTGGGGCTGAATTGGTTAAAAGTGCTCTGGCTTAATGTTGGTAAATTCAATTTATTAGCATCTCAAGATGTGTTCATTATTGTCTGCAGGGATGCATTCCTGAGTTTATATGTTTTGGAGGGTCCCTGCTGGCTATGTGGATATAAGCCTCCTCTGTGTCTTTTTTTAAAAGAGCAGTCACTGCTTGCTTAAGAAATTTGAAAACAAAAAGGCTGCTCTATGTTTGCCCACACAGATTGCAGGGGTGGTCAGGCCTCATTATCATCACAGATGATAGATGGTATTCAACTCTATGTTTTTTTACTGTGCAGTGCAGGAATAAGAATTACTTGAAGGCCATAGGCAAATCCACAGCTCAGGGCAGTCTGCGGCTGTCATAGAGTGTTATGTGTGCGTCAAAAGTTTATATGACAGCTGTGTTTCTCTGCAAATGCACTGTTGACTCTGACTGCTAATCTTTGGGGATTTGGAAAAAATCCACAGTTTAAAAAAGTTTGTAATTGTGTATGTAGCCAGGAGCCATGTTTCATATTCCCGGCAATAGTGATTCTCCTGCTTGCAGATATAATGCTGTTTCCCCCTAGTGCCTGTGAACTATTCTGTGACGTCAAACAAACAGCCAGAGAAGTGCACTGTGGGGTTGTAGTTTGTTGCTGAGGATTTGCCATCTAGCTGTGTTTCAGGAAGACTACATTTCCCATCTAACTGTGCAGCAGGAAAGGACTTTGGAGAGAAGAGGTGCCTCGTGGGAGAGATTATTTAATCAGAGGGCTGGGCCTAGCGCGCTCTCTCTGGACAGCAGTATTGATCAAGCAAAACCCTGTGTGTGTGTATAATAGCGGGATCACGGCCTACTCACAGAGGCATCGCAGTGCAGCGATTTGCAGCATTACAGCGGGGACCACCAGGACGACCTGCTCTGTGCCAGCGGAGCTTGTCCCAGATTCCTGCAGGCAGTCGGATGGTTGATCTGGGAGAACCGCGGAGAGGGGCGGTGGAAGCCAGTTTTGGAGCCAGGGAGCAGGAGAGGACATAACCACTATCTCCATTATTATCATCATTATTTACAGCAGTGGACTCATCTTTTCCATCCATTGGTCCAGTTGGGTGAATGGGCTGGAACCCATTACTATCACACTGTGTACACACTACCTGCTTAAACAGTCTCACCCTAGTCAGAGCTTAGTTCCTTGCACACAGGTGCAACGTTTGAACATAAGCCTTACTACACCTTTACTGGGTTGCTGTTACTCATAGTACCACAATAAAAGTCATTGATCACTATGGAGCTTCTTCTGTGTGACTACAGTCATAGCACGTATTATTCATACTGTGCACTTCAAGTAGACCTGTTTATGGTATTGCAGCTGCAGTTGAGATTAACCATTTAAACTACAGAGCTGGCTGAAGATCATTGGAACTTTTCAACAAAGAACTCTGAGTCATCATAATTTCAGACTGTTTCCTTTCTTGCCATAGGCCATCATTATTATTCAAGTCAACTATAATTCACATTCACCTAAGAACTCTCTGTATTAGAGCATAGATTGCTATGTTTTGCCTATTGGTATATCCTATAATTCACAGTCCTCTGGTTTAAGCCTGTTTATAGATTATCCAGGTGATACATGTATGTATATTTGAGTTTGTTTCTATCCTCTTGGTGGCTGCCAAGGGAGTGGGTAGTAGAGAGTGGTCTGACGAACAAGAGTCATTCCCCTGCTCTCCTGTGTTCCACTCTCATGCACAGCAAACACATCTATATTGGGTTCCTAGTGTTAACTTGTAGAGTATAAGAATTCACATTTATAATTGTGCTTGTTAAATTCAGAGTTCCTCTTAATTCAAAGATATTTGAGTAAATACTATTGATTTTCTCAACTTGCGTGACTGAATCTCATGAGTGAACCCAGTGTGTCAGGGGTGGCAGAGGACCCTCAGAGTCCTGGAAACCAGGGGGAATTGACTTATTATGTCACCCTCAAGGGGCAGCGCTACATTTGGGGGCTCATCCAGGATCCCCCCATTGTAAGCCCCAGTAAATCTGATCCACCACCCAGAGAAAAGGAGAATATGGACTACCACTGCCATCAAATGGGTGCAAGGAGAAGAGAGCTGTCTGGAGCTGTTTAGTGTTCTGAAACTACCTGGAGTTGGATGGTCAAAAAAGGATGTACATATGCTAATCAGAGGAGCTTTTCCTGGTCAAGGATTTTATGTAGTAGACCTGAAGCCTGAATATGAGGAAGATCACACCTAGGGATGGGCCAAACACCCCCCCGGTTTGGTTCGCACCAGAACTTGCGAACAGGCCAAAAATTTGTGCAAACACGCGAACGCCGTTAAAATCAATGCGACTCAAACATGAAAAATCAAAAGTGCTCATTTTAAAGGCTTATATGCAAGTTATTGCCCTAAAAAGTGTATGGGGACCCGGGTCCATAACCCCCCCCCCCCCCAGTCCATACCAGGCCCTTTAGAAATGTTTTTTTTTTTTTTTGCAAAATTGTTGCTTTTTTTTTTGTTTATAGCGGTGATCAGAAACAACGCAGAGGTGATCAAATACCACCAAAAGAAAGCTCTATTTGTGGGGAAAAAAGGACGCAAAAAGGATGCGCAGTTGTCAGTTAAAGCAATGCAGTGCCGAATCGCAAAAAGTGCTCTGGTACTAACATGGGAAATCCTTCTGGGGCTGAAGTGGTTAAAGGGGAACCCCGCCCAAAATACAAAAATTGCGTAAGGTTACCCCCCAAAGTCCGTACCAAGACCTTCAGGTCTGGTATGGATTGTAAGGGGAATCCCTTACCAAAATTTTTTAAAAAATGACGTGGGGGTCCCCCCCAAAGTCCATACCAGGCCCATCAGGTCTGGTATGGATTTTAAGGGTGACCCAATGCCAAATTTAAAAAAAAAATGGTGTAGGGGTCCCCCTCAAAATCTAAACCAGACCCTTATCCAAGTACGCAGCCCTGGCATGACAGGAGGGCCCCCCCCCCCCTCCGAACCATACCAGGCCACATGCGCTCAACATGGGCAGGTCACCCCAAAGCATCTTGTCCCCATGTTGATGGGGAGAAGGGCCTCATCCCCACAACCCTTGCCGGTGGTTGTGGGGGTCTGTGGGTGGGGGACTTATCGGAATCTGGAAGCCCCCTTTAATAAGGGGGCCCCCAGATCCCAACCTCCCCCATGTGAATAGGTATGGGGTATATTGTATCCCTACCCATTCACCAAAGTAAAGTGGTACAAAAACAAGAGGCAGTTTTTGACAAGTCCTTTATTGTGTAAAATAGATCTTCTTTCTACTTTCTTCAACCATCTTCTCCTGCCCCGGTCCTTATTCTGGTCTTCTGCTTCTTCTTTTAGTCTTCTTCCTTCCTCTCTTCATCTTCAATCTTCATCTTCTTCTTCCTTCTTCTTTCACCACCCCTGCGCCCGTTGCTGCAGCCATGCCGTCCAGAGGCATCTCCCAGAATGTTAGAGATAGTGATACTGCGCACTCTGACCAACCTCCTAGTACCAAGTAAATGTCCAATCTATATGCAGTTCATAGCATAAATAAACATGTGTGTCTCAATGTGCAGTTAAAGCAATATTGTGTAAACAGAATACTGTGAACTATTCAGTTATAAACTTAAGGACCACAAGTATTGATATAACAAATAAATATTGTGCAATCCGGTGATAATTCAAGTCATCAGACTTTTAAAGGAAAAAACAAATAAAAACAGAAAAATTCATCATAAGAAACAAAAAAATCCACAAAAATATGCAAAAAATATGCAAAAAATGTCCTGCCACTCTTTCCACATGTATAGTCTATCATAAGGCAGAAACTGTGGTGTGATAAAGCAAGTTCATCATTTAAAGTGACTTGGTGCCATAATGTGCTCAAAAGATATTAAGGTGCTTCAATCGTGCAGGAAGAGCCAGTCTGGAGGGTCTTTGTTGTACACCGCTAAAAGGGCTGCTGAATCAGTGCTGCTATCACCGTGCTCCCAGAACTCTCACCTCAATAGAGACTATAAAACGCCTATAGTAGTCATCTAGCTTTCTTTTGGGGTATCCTTCTCCTTTAAGACCATCCCCTAAGCTTCTCCACTCTCCACAATCCGAGAATGGCTGGGCTTCACTAATAACTGGCAGTCCAGTATAATTCTTTCTGCTGCTTTAGGCTCAGTTCACATATATGCGAATCAGATGCAGTCAAAAACACACCTGATTCGCATATATGTGAACTGAGCCTAAAGCAGCAGAAAGAATTATACTGGACTGCCAGTTATTAGTGAAGCCCAGCCGTTCTCGGAATGGGGAGCAGGTGTGTTAAACTTGGTGTTATCGCTCTCACTCTCTCATATTGGTCACTGGAAGTTCAACATGGCACCTCATGGCAAAGAACTCTCTGAGGATCTGAAAAAAAGAACTGTTGCTCTACATAAAGATGACCTAGGCTATAAGAAAGATTGCCAAGACCCTGAAACTGAGCTGCAGCACGATGGCCAAGACCATACAGCAGTTTAACAAGACATGTCCACTCAGAACAGGCCTCGCCATTGTCGACCAAAGAAGTTGAGTGCATGTGCTCAGCGTCCTATCCAGAGGTTGTCTTTGGGAAATAGACATATGAGTGCTGCCAGCATTGCTGCAGAAGTTGAAGGGGTGGGGAATCAGCCTGTCAGTGCTCAGACCATACGCCGCACACTGCATCAAATTGGTCTGCATGGCTGTCATCCCAGAATGAAGGCCTCTTCTAAAGATGATGCGCAAGAAAGTCTGCAAACAGTTTTCTGAAGACAAGCAGACTAAGGACATGGATTATGGAACCATGTCCTGTGGTCTGATGACACCAAGATAAAGTTATTTGGTTCAGATGGTGTCAAGCGTGTGTGCCGGCAACCAGGTGAGGAGCACAAAGACAAGTGTGTCTTGCCTACAGTCAAGCATGGTGGTGAGAGTGTCATGGTCTGGGGCTGCATGAGTGCTGCCAGCACTGGGGAGCTATAGTTCATTGATGAATGCCAACATGTACTGTGACATACTGAAACAGAGCATGATCCCCTCCCTTCGGAGACTGGTTGCAGGGCAGCATTCCAACATGGTAACGACCCCAAACACACTTCCAAGACGACCACTGCCTTCCTAAAGATGCTGAGGGTGAAGGTGATGGACTGGCCAAGCATGTCTCCAGACCTAAACCCTATTGGGCGTCTGTGGGGCATCATCAAGCGGAAGGTGGAGGAGAGCAAGGTCTCTAACATCCACCAGCTCTGTGATGTCATCATGGAGGAGTGGAAGAGGACTCCAGTGGCAAACTGTGAAGCTCTGGTGAACTCCATGCCCAAGAGGGTTAAGGCAGTGCTGGAAAATAATGGTGGCTACACAAAATATTGACACTTTGGGTCCAATTTGGACATTTTCACTTAGGGGTGTACTCATTTTTGTTGTCAGCGGTTTAGACATTAATGGCTGTGTGTTGATTTATTTTGAGGGGACAGCAAATTTACACTGTTATACAAGCTGTACACTCACTACTTTACATTGTAGCAAAGTGCCATTTCTTCAGTGTTGTCACATGAAAAGATAGAATAAAATATGTGAGGGGTGTACTCACTTTTGTGAAATACTGTGTATATACACACACACACACACACACACACACATTGTGTGATTAAGACATCAGATGTCTTAATGGATGAAGCAGCTGCTGAGGATAAATTTAAAAACAATGATAAAAACTCAATATTATATGATGCAGTCATTATAGGAATACTGCAATGAAAAATGCTGGTGCCGCCATCTAGTGGTTGGAAACAAACACTACATAATATTAAATCAAATCTATTTGAGGTATTATTAGAGTTGAGCGAACCTGGACTGTAAAGTTCGGGTCCATACTGGACTTTGGGGTGTCCGTGCCCCGAACCCGGACATTTAAAACAAAGTCCGGGTTCGGTATTCGGGTATTTTGCGCACCTTTTCTATAGCTGCGGGGCCTCCAATCAACAAGCGTTTTACTCGTTTGCCCTTAGAAGCCATCACAGCCATGCCTACTAATGGCATGGCTGTGATTGACCAGTGCATCATGTGACCCAGACTATTTTTGGCACCTGTTGAATAGCTGCAGGGCAGCCAATCAACAAGCGTTTCACTCGTTTGCACTTAGAAGCCATCACAGCCATGCCTACTAATGGCATGGCTGTGATAGGCTAGTGCATCATGTGACTCAACCTCTATATGAGCTGGAGTCACGTATGCCGTGTTTCACATCGTCTCAGGCTAGTGTAGGGAGAGCATGCTGCCGGCGCTGTGAGGGACAGATTACAAGTTTAATATCATCTCATCCTGCATTACAGACAGATTCCTGGCGTTGCTGTGAGGTGAAAGCTTAGCGTTCTAAAACCATCTGATACTGGACTAGGTAGAGTTTATTAGTGCTGTGAGGGATAGATTACTGATCTAATATCATCTCATCCTCCATTACAGACAGGTTCCTGGTGGTGTTGTGAGGGGAAAGCTTAGCGTTCTAAAACCATCTGATACTGGACTAGGTACAGTTTACTGGTGCTGTGAGGGATAGATTACCGATCTAATATCATCTCATCCTCCATTACAGACAGGTTCCTGGTGGTGCTGTGAGGGGAAAGCTTAGCGTTCTAAAACCATCTGATACTGGACTAGGTACAGTTTACTAGTGCTGTGAGGGACAGATTATTGTTCTAAAATCATCTCCTAGTTCTATAGGGAGAGGTTCCTGCTGGTGCTGTGAGGGACAGATTATTGTTCTAAAATCATCTCCTACTGCTATAGGGAGAGGTTCCTGTTGGTGCTGTGAGGAACAGATTATTGTTCTAAAATCATCTCTTAGTGCTTTAGGGAGAGGTTCCTGCTGGTGCTGTTAGGGACAGATTATTGTTCTAAAATAATCACTTAGTGCTATAGGGAGAGGTTCCTGCTGGTGCTGTGAGGGACAGATTATTGTTCTAAAATAATCACCTAGTGCTATAGGGAGAGGTTCCTGCTGGTGCTGTGAGGGACAGATTATTGTTCTAAAATCATCACATACTGCTAGAGGGAGAGGTTCCTGCTGGTGCTTTATGGGACAGATTATTGTTCTAAAATCATCTCCTACTGCTATAGGGAGAGGTTCCTGCTGGTGCTGTGAGGGACAGATTATTGTTCTAAAATCATCACCTAGTGCTATAGGGAGAGATATCTGCTGGTGCAGTGAGGGGCAGAATATTGTTCTAAAATCATCTCCTAGTGCTATAGGGAGAGGTTCCTGTTGGTGCTGTGAGGGACAGATATTGTTCTAAAATCATCTCCTAGTGCTATAGGGAGAGGTTCCTGCTGGTGCTGTGAGGGACAGATTGTTGTTCTAAAATCATCTCCTACTGCTATAGGGAGAGGTCCCTACTGGTGCTGTGAGGGGCAGATTATTGTTCTAAAATCATCACATACTGCTAGAGGGAGAGGTTCCTGCTGGTGCTGTGAGGGGCAGATTATTGTTCTAAAATTATCACATACTGCTAGAGGGAGAGGTTCCTGCTGCTCCTGTGAGGGACAGATTATTGTTCTAAAATCATCTCATCATAGTGCTATAGGGAGAGGTTCCTGTTGGTACTGTGAGGGACAAATTATTGTTCTAAAATCATCTACTACTGCTAGAGGGAGAGGTTCCTGCTGCTCCTGTGAGGGACAGACTATTGTTCTAAAATCATATCATACTGGTGTAGGGAGAGGTTCCTGCTGCTGGTGTGAGCGCTGCATTTCTTGCACAAAAATAAAAAAGTGTGTCTATGTTGCTGTTTTCCAAAAAAAAAAGAAGAATTTATTATTCTTTTTTTTTTTTTTTGTATTAATAAATAGTGCTACATATTACATTTGCGGACAGAATGAGGAGAGCGTCAAATAAGGGACGTGGTCGGACCAGGACCTTCTTCAGGTGCGAGTAGCCGACAGAACCTTCAACGTTATATGGTAGGCCCGAATGGCGCTCAAGGAATGGTGAGGCCAGAACAAGTACAGGCGCTAATAGATTGGGTGGCTGACAATGCCTCCAGTTCCTTCACATTGTCTCCCACCCAGTCCCTTGATGAAAGCTCAGAGTTGGCACCTGAACCCCATGGCCATCTGTCTTTCACCTCAGCCTCTTGTAAATCAGCCAAGCAGTCTGAGCCCCAAGTCATGCAACAGTCTCTTATGCTTTTTGATGACTCTCCTGGTGTGCTTTCCGTGGGCCATCCACATAGCCCTGCCCCAGAAGTGGAAGACATTGAGTGCACCGATGCCCAACCTCTTCTGTTGCAGGATGAGGACATGGAAACACCAGCGCAGCACGTCTCTGATGATCACGAAACACAGGTGCCAACTGCTGCGGCTTTCCACAGTGTGCAGACTGACAAGGAGGGCAGTGGTGAAGGGTGGGTGGAAGATGATGTGGAGGAGGATGATGAGGTCCTAGACCCCACATGGAATGAAGGCACCAGCACAGCAAAAGAGGAAGAAGGTTGCAAAAGCAGTGCGAGCGTCCCCTAGACAGTGTGCCTGCTACTACCCACCGCACCCAGGGACCTAGCACACCAAAGGCAGCTCAAAGGCATTCCCCGGCGTGGCAGTTCTTCAGACAATGTGCTGACGACAAGACACAAGTGGTTTGCACGCTGTGCAATGAGAGCCTGAGCCGGGGCATAAATGTTCTAAACCTGAGCACAACCTGCATGACTAGGCATCTACATGCAAAGCACGAGCTGCAGTGGAATAAGCACCTCAGAAAGGTCTCGCCTCCTCCTGCTTCCTCTTCTGCTGCTGCCTCAGCCTCTTCCTCCACCTCTACAGTGCCAGTGTCATCTGCCACCCAGCAAACAGACGATGTGACAGCAACGCCACCATGTCCGCTACCGTCCCCAAGCATTTCCACACGGTCCCATGGAAGCTTCCAGCTGTCCATCTCCCAAACACTGGTGAGAAAGAGGAAGTACCCACCCACCCACCCACCCGCGATCCCTGGTCCTGAATGCCAGCATTTCAAAATTCCTGGCCTTTGAAATGCTGTCATTCCATCTGGTGGACACGGACAGTTTTAAAAACCTGATGGTGGTGGCTGTCCGACAGTAAGTGGTTCCCAGCCGACACTACTTTTCCAGACGAACCATCCCTTCCTTGCACAAACAAGTCGGGGTCGAGATCAAGTGTGCACTGCGCAACGCCATCAGTGGCAAGGTCCACATAACCACTGATACGTGGACCAGTAAGCATGGGCAGGGATGCTATATCTCGCTAACTGCACACTGGGCAAATGTAGTGGCGGGTGGGCCTGAGGCGGATAGCCGTTTAGTGCATGTCCTTCCGCCACCGAGGATTGCAGGGCATTTCTCTTTGCCTCCTGTTGCCTCCTCCTACTGTGCTTCCTCCTCCTCCTCTACCACCTCCTCATCCGCTCAGCGTAACACCTTCACCACCAACTTCATCACATCCAGGGGGAAACGACAGCAGGCTGTTTTAAAACTGATATGTTTGGGGGATAACCCCACACTGCGCAGGAGCTGTGGATGGGCATTGAACAACAGACCGATGAGTGATCTTGCCACTGAGCCTCAAGCCCGGCCTGGTGGTGTGCGATAATGGGCGAAATCTCGTAGCAGCTCTGGGCCTAGCCGGTTTGACGCACATCCCTTGCCTGGCACATGTGTTGAATTTGGTGATGCAGAATTTTCTAAAAAACTACCCAGATATGTCAGAGCTGCTGCAGAAAGTGCGGGTCGTCTGTGCCGCTTTCATTGTTCTGACCCTGCTGTTGCTCGCCTGTATGCGCTGCAGTGGAACTTCGGCCTTCCCGCTCACCACCTCCTATGCGACGTGCCCACAAGGTGGAACTCCACCTTGCACATGCTGGAGAGACTGTGCGAGCAGCAGCAGGCAATAGTGGAGTTTCAGCTGCAGCACGCATGGGTCAGTCGCTCTGCGGAACAGCACCACTTCGCCACCAACGAGTGGGCCTCCATGCGAGACTTGTGTACCATATTGTGGTGTTTGGAGTACTCCACCAACATGGCCAGTGCCGATGACGCTGTTTTCAGCGTTACTATCCCACTTCTACAGTGCCTTGCGAAAGTATTCGGCCCCCTTGAGCTTTGCGACCTTTTGCCACATTTCAGGCTTCAAACATAAAGATATAAAACTGTAATTTTTTGTGAAGAATCAACAAAATGTCAAAATATAGAAATACAAACTTCGGACTTTACACCGTTTTCCAGCGTTTCGAGTTCCCCCGGCTTATGAAAGCGTTCCGTGACATCTTCACCCTATCATTGCGACTTTTGTCGCAGTAGCCGTGACCGGTACAACCACCTCATGAGGTTTGTGGTGTTATACCATGTGTTCAGAGCGTACCTCCGGGTGAGCAACCACCGCTTCACCACGACAAGGCGTCTCGCTGACTGGGTACGCACGACGTCGACTTTGAGGTGATAACGGACGACGACGAGCGTGTCAGAGAGGTCGTACACGTTCCACCTCAAGGTGGAACACCCGTGCAGCGTATCCTC
>BLSH010300883.1:707538-720852 GCA_018402905.1 Glandirana rugosa | reverse complement strand
CTTCCATTTCAATATTATCGCTTGCAGAGTGCTCCTTGGGATGTTTAAAGCTTGGGAAATCTTTTTGTATCCAAATCCGGCTTTAAACTTCTCCACAACAGTATCTCGGACCTGCCTGGTGTGTTCCTTGTTCTTCATGATGCTCTCTGCGCTTTAAACGGACCTCTGAGACTATCACAGTGCAGGTGCATTTATACAGGGACTTGATTACACACAGGTGGATTCTATTTATCATCATTAGTCATTGAGGTCAACATTGGATCATTCAGAGATCCTCACTGAACTTCTGGAGAGAGTTTGCTGCACTGAAAGTAAAGGGGCTGAATAATTTTGCACGCCCAATTTTTCAGTTTTTTATTTGTTAAAAAAGTTTGAAAAATCCAATAAATTTCGTTCCACTTCATGATTGTGTCCCACTTGTTGTTGATTCTTCACAAAAAATTACAGTTTTATATCTTTATGTTTGAAGCCTGAAATGTGGCAAAAGGTTGCAAAGTTCAAGGGGGCCGAATACTTTCGCAAGGCACTGTATGTCTGCTTGAAAAAACACTTCGGGGGAAGATGGAAGAGGATGTGGCACAGGAGGAAAAGGAGGAGGAAGAGGGGTCATTTCCACGGTTATCAGGCCAGTCATTCACAAGTGACTCAGAGGGTGGGTTCCTGCACCAGCATAGGCCAGGTAAAAAATTTTCAAGCCAGGGCACAGTTCTGGAGGATGAGGAGGACGAGGAAGATGATGAGGAGGAACCGTGTTCACAGCAGGGTGGCACCCAACACAGCTCGTGGGCATCACTGGAGCGTGGCTGGGGGGATACAGAGGACACAGATGATACACCTCCCACAGAGGACAGCTTGTCTTTGCCTTTGGGCAGCCTGGCACACATGAGCGACTACATGCTGCAGTGCCTGCTCAACGACAGCCGAGTTGCCCACATTGTAACTTGTGCTGATTACTGGGTGGCCACCCTGCTGGATCCCCATTACAAGGACAAAGTGCCGTCCTTAATTCCCTCACTGGAGCGTGGTCGGAAGATGTGTGACTACAAGCGCACGCTGGTAGACGCGCTGCTGAGGGCATTCCCAAATGACACAGAGGGCTCAGTAGAAGCACAAGGCGAAGGCGGAGGAGGAGGAAGAGGTCACCAACGCAGCTGTGGCACCGCCAGCACCTCAGAAGGCAGGGTTAGCATGGCCGAAATGTGGAAAAGCTTTGTCAGCAGCCCGCCACAACAAACAGCACCACCAGCTGATGTCTTAGCAGGAGGCAGCATTTCAGCAACATGGTGGAACAGTATGTGTGCACAAGCCTACACGTACTGACTGATGGGTCTGCCCCATTCAACTTCTGGCTCTCAAAATTGGGCACATGGCCTGAGCTTGCCCTTTATGCCTTGGGGGTGCTGGCCTGCCCTGCAGCCAGTGTATTGTCTGAGCGTGTGTTTCGCACGGCAGGGGGCGTTATCACAGACAAGCGCAGCCACCTGTCCACAGTCAACGTGGACAAGCTAACCTTTATTAAAATGAATCAGGCATGGATCCCACAAGACTTGTCTGTACCTTGTGCAGAATAAACATTTAGACCAGACTCACACAGCCATTGGTATACTTGTTTTTTTTTAATATGTCTCAATATTTTGGGGGCTACCCCAATTTGAAAAAACAAACAAACAAAAAACAGTGTTGGCTACCTCCTCCTCCTCCACCGCCACTTCCACCTACACTGCCACGGTCACGGTCACGGCCTAGTCAACCTCTAGGCTCCTACTCCACATCCACCCCCCCCCCTTCCCATTTTTATTTTTTTTGTATGTGATTTTAAGTTATTTCCCTATCCACATTTGTTTGCAGGGCACTTGTCCTACTCTTACCCCCATTTTGCTTCCTTTTTCAGCCCTGTAGCCCTTTCCAGGCCTTTTTTATAGCCATTTCTGTGCCCAAAAGTTCGGGTCACTATTGACTTCAATGGGGTTCGGGGTCAAGTTCGGTACCGAGCCCGAACTTTTCCGCAAAGTTCGGTACCGAGCCCGAACTTTTCCGCAAAGTTCGGCCTAACCAGATGTCTGCTCAACTCTACTTTTGAGTACTTTATGGCACCAAGTCACTTTAAATGATGAACTTGTTTTATCACGCCACAGTTTCTGCCTTATGATAGACTATACATGTGGAAAGAGTGGCAGAACAATTTCTGTATATCTTTTGTATATTTTTGTATTTTTTTTTTTGTTTCTTGTGATGAATTTTTCTGTTTTTATTTGTTTTTTCCTTTAAAAGTCTGATGACTTGAATTATCACTGGATTGCACAATATTTATTTGTTATATCAATACTTGTGGTCCTTAAGTTTATAACTGAATAGTTCACAGTATTCTGTTTACACAATATTGCTTTAACTGCACATTGAGACACACATGTTTATTTATGCTATGAACTGCATATAGATTGGACATTTACTTGGTACTAGGAGGTTGGTCAGAGTGCGCTGTATCACTATCTCTAACAGCTATTTAGTATCATTGTGTTGCATACTGGATATTGCTGCAAGTGACACCTATGTTAAGTTACACTCACAGGTTTAATTGGACATTAGTTATTTATATAGTTATTTTTATTTATCCACCCGTAGGAGCGCAAGGCCCCCCCACTCAATTACTATCTCCCAGAATGGGCGGTCTTCAGTTTGACATTTCTTTTATAAGAAGGGGAGGGGCCACCTGGTGACGTAAATGGGTGACCTGCCCCCTTCCGACACCATTCTTATAAAGGAAATGTCAAACTGAAGACCGCCCATTCTGGGAGACACCTCTGCATGGCATGGCTGCGGCAGCAGGAGCGGGGACGTGAAAGAAGAAGGAAGAAGAAGATGAAGATTGAAGACGAAGAGAGGATGGAAGAAGACCGAAAGAAGAA
Source organism: Glandirana rugosa (assembly GCA_018402905.1). Taxonomy (NCBI): domain Eukaryota; kingdom Metazoa; phylum Chordata; class Amphibia; order Anura; family Ranidae; genus Glandirana; species Glandirana rugosa. The sequence continues at coordinate 717,946 of BLSH010300883.1, read as the reverse complement.
GGACCGGGGCAGGAGAAGATGGAGGAAGAAAGAAGAAAGAAGAAGAGCTATTTTACACAATAAAGGACTTGTCAAAAACTGCCTCTTGTATTTTTTGTACCACTTTACTCCTTTTTTGGGGAATGGGTAGAGGTACAACGTACCCCATACCTATTCACATAGGGGGGTCGAGATCTGGGGCCCCCTTATTAAAGGGGGCTTCCAGATTCCGATAAGCCCCCCTGCCCACAGACCCCCACAACTACTGGCAAGGGTTGTGGGGATGAGGCCCTTCTCCCCATCAACATGGGACAAGGTGCTTTGGGGGTGACCTCAAAGCACCCTCCCCATGTTGAGGGCATGTGGCCTGGTATGGTTCGAAGGGAATGCTCGCTCCTCCCCACCCCCTCCTGCCATGCCAGGGCTGCGTGCTTGGATACGGGTTTGGTATGGATTTTGGGGGGACCCCAACACCATTTTTTTTTAATTTGTCACGGGGTTCCCCTTAAAATCCATACCAGACCTGAAGGGACTGGTATGGACTTTGGGGGGACTCCCACATCATTTTTTTTTAATTTTGGCATGGGGTTCCCCTTAAAATCCATACCAGACCCCAAGGGCCTGGTTTGGATTTTGGGGGGACCCCCACGTCATATATATACACTAGGAAGGTATATATATATTCTGGCACTGCCTGCACTAACTGACTGTATATAGATCGCTCTATCTATCTATCTATCTATCTATCTATCTATCTATCTATCTATCTATCTATCTATCTAATATTTCTTTCACAATAATCACTAGCTACACTGAACTGCCTGCACCTCACTAGCAAAGCTCACTTTCTCTCCACGTTATTCACACACTACATAGAGCCGCTGTACAAGCGGCTTTATATAGTGTCAGGCGTGGATTGAGGCTGCTGAGCAGTGATTGGCTAAAGACGCCCTGCCTTTAGCCAATCATATCTCTCACAGCAGAGTGCTCTGTGATTGGCCAAAGCATGCAGGTCATGTGCATGCCTTGGCTAATCAGTGGACGGCATTTCCCCCGCCATTGGAATGCATTATGGGGCGCTCAGAGTTCCCGAGAACGCCCCATAATGTTCTAATTTCCCTACTGGTAACCTTAGACCATTCAGAGTATGAATGATTAACCACTACTCTCTGAACACGATCTTTTAGCCAGTTTTCTATCCATTTACAAACTGATTTATCTAAGCCAGTAGACCTTACCTTACACATACGCCACAAAGTCCAGGAATCATAGTTCCACTGTGGGAAATAACTGAGACATCCAGGAAATCAACCAAAGGTGAAGTCAATATCTTCCATGCAAACCATCACCAGAAAACCCCCAAGGGTGTATGCTCACCTCAATGACGGGCATCAATATATGGGGCAACAGAAGCCTTATATTGTATGAATCAATGGCTGCGGGTAAATGCTTCAATGGATTTGACAGTCAGCATGAGAGCAAAGTTTCTATCAAAAAAGGAAAACAGCCTCATAGTGCAGACCATAATAGAAACATTGCTTTATTTAAAATATGTAAACACTCACATGAATAAGTAGGATTACAAGCTCATGAAAGTGTTGAACTTTGTGTTTTTCTGGCTTCTGCTATATGTTTTAAAGCGGAGTTCCAACCAAAAGTGGAACTTCCGCTTGAAGGGAAGGTGACCCCCTGACATGCCACAATTGGCCTGTCATTTTTTTTGGGGGGGGTCCTAGGTTCACCTCCTCTCCTGGTGCTGCGGAGCCGGAAGGAAGTCCACCTTTCCCCCCTCCCTCTCGGCAATCTTCTGGGACATGTCACAGGTCCCAGAAGATATGCCGGTCATTCACAGCGTGAGTTGCGCATGTGCAGTGCACGCCCGATTTTGAAGCCAAAGCCGGGTGCCCACACTTGTGATGCCAGCACCGTACGGAGGAGGGGGAGAAGAGCGCCGCTGCGGGTGGCTGCATCGCTGGGGCCTGGGACAGGTCAGTGTCCGATTATTAAAAGTCAGAAGCTACACTTTTTGTAGCTGCTGACTTTTAATAGAGTGGAACTCCGCTTTAAATGATGTGATTCTTTATGCGAAAAAATATATATATACACAGTATCTCACAAAAGTGAATACACCCCTCACATTTTTGTAAACATTTTTTTTTTTTTTAATCAGAAAGGTTTTATTGAGAAATGTAAACAGATTCAGTACATAGACACGTGTGATATACATAAAAATAACCATTCCATTGTTCCAGTTTGACATAGAGTAAGAGTACAGCCATTGTACAAATCACATACATTCGGCTTGCGATAGACCACTGATTTCTCCACCCATTTACATTCTGTATCTTTTCCCATTACATTTCTGTTCCTGCCATGAGAAGTACTTTCCGTCCCAAACCTTCCTCACCGCCTGGGGGTAAAGGCCGACGTCCCATCCCCTGTCTCCCTTCTTTGCCAGTATTGGGGTCAAGTAGTGGATGCAGTCCGAGCACATCATGCAGGGCCCTGCAGCAGTCTTGCCCTTACTAGTTCTTCAGGGCTCAAGCCCGGGGTGTCCAACCATTGCGCCCACAGTTTTTCAAATTTCTTCTCATTGCCTCTGTGTTGGTAGATGTATTTTTCCATTATTAAAGTGTTGCCCATGTGTGTCACCCAGATGGAGATACTGGGAGGATTGGAGGTTTTCCATCCCATCAGTATCACCTTCCTAGCTTGGAACAGTGCTCTAGAAATTGCCTCCCTTGTCCCCCTTTCTGCAACCTCCTCCTCTAGGATGCCTAAGAGGCACCCAGCCGGGGCGAGTGTAACATTAGTCTTAAAAACTCCATTTATTATCGTTAAGACCTCTCTCCAATATCTATGGAGTTTCGGACATCTCCATAGCAGATGAATGAGGTCTCCAGGTTCCCGCCTGCATTTTCCACATATTGGGTCTGCTAATTTGCCCATTTTGTATAATTTGACCGGGGTGTAGTGAGCCCTTAGCAAAATATACAGTTGGGATATCCTTTGGGATACATTCAAAGAGCTCATGGAGATGGGCAGGAGTGCTTCCTCCCACTGCTCCTCGGTCAGCGGACCTATGTCCCTTTCCCAGTGAGCAAGCGCCCCCACGGGGTGAGCCTTTAAGTGTTCACTAATTAATAAGGAGTAGCATTGGGAAATAAATCCCTTAGTATGACAGCTGCTGCAAAGCAGGTGGAACACAGGGGTCGGAGACTGTATCCAGCCTCCCTCATTCCCCTGGGCCCGCACCGCATGCACCAGCTGTGCATATTGGAACTGCATCGAGTCTGGAATGGAGTATTTGGCCTGCAGTGTGGCAAATGGGAGCAATTTTCCTAGTTCAAATATGTGGTTCAAATGGGTCACCCCATATTGCCGCCACCTGGGGCCCTGATCTAATTTGGCCAATTCCGGGTAGGTTTTATTGCGCCAAATTGGGCTGTAGGAGGTGAATCCCTGCACTTGTTGTATTTGCCTGCATTTATTCCATACCTTCTGAACAAGGCCAAAAGTGGGCATTAGCTTGTTGGGTTTGTGAAAGCACTGGGCTTCCAGGCCCTCTATTACGTCATGTGTTCCGGTCCCCCTCAGCAAGAGATGAGTTGCCGACCCTGGTGGGTGCGGGCCAGTGGATCCCACCAACTGCTGCATCTGCGCCGCTATGTAATATAGCCAGGGATTGGGGAGTGCTAAGCCTCCCCCATCCCTGGGGCGTTGCAACAACTCCAGTTTGATCGTAGGGGCTTTCGTGCCCCATAATAGTCGGCGGAAGAGGGTGTTGACTATCCGAAATGTTTTCAATGGGATCACAGTTGGGGATTTGTGCAACATATACAGCAGTCGTGGCATTAAAATCATCTTGATCAAGTTAGTTTTACCCGCTAATGACGGCTTAAGTTTGTTCCACGTGTTTATTTTATCTCTGAACCTTGACAGTAAGGGGTTAATGTTAAATGTACTATATTCTGTGAGCTTAGGGGTAATCATAATACCTAAGTATTTGAAGGAGGAGACTACAGGAACCGGGCACAGGTCAGTCACCTGTTCATCTGGATTATTGTCCAGCGCCATCAAGGCTGACTTTGTCCAATTTATAGTAAGCCCAGAATATTTCCCAAATTCCGAGATGGTCAACATCACCTCGGTTAGGGAAGAGGCCGTATCTCCCAGTAACAGCAACATGTCATCTGCGTAGAGCATAATTTTCTCTTGCCAATCTCCATACCTAAATCCCACTACCTGCGGATTTTCCCGTATTGAGGCTGCCAGTGGTTCAATCGCTATCGCGAAGAGCAGGGGGGACAGGGGGCAACCCTGTCTAGTTCCCCTGCTCAACGCAAACGTCCTCGACATTCTATCTGATACCCTAATGGCCGCCCTTGGGGAGCAGTATAGAAGCTTAACCCATGCTATAAAGCGGGGTCCGAAGCCGAATTTTGAAAGTACGGCCCATAGGTATCTCCAGTTTATACTATCAAACGCCTTGTTGGCATCGAGCGCCAACAAGGCCCGATGTCCTATGTTGTCTGTCTGAGATTGCATATTCAAGAAAAGCCGTCTAAGGTTCGTGGCTGTAGATTTTTGAGGCATAAAGCCCGCTTGGTCTGGATGATTGATGGAGGTTATGCATTTGTTTACCCTATTAGCCAGTATTTTAGCTAGTAATTTCACATCACATTGAAGCAGGGAAATTGGCCTATACGAGTTAGGGTCCAACGGATCTTTACCGGGCTTGAGTAGGAGAACTATGCTGGCACATGCCATTGACTCCGGCAAGCTACCAGCCTCCTTGGAGGCATTGAATACCGCTAATAGTCTGGGCAATATCTCTTCTTCATACATTGTATAAACCTCCATCGGGATACCATCATCCCCAGGTGCCTTACAGGTCAGGAAAGAGCGGGCCGCCTCCTGCAGCTCCTCAAGTGTCAAAGGGGCTTCTAAATTTTTAGAGTCAGTGGAGGATAATAATGGGAGGGTGACACTAGCCAAATAGTTTTCAAGGTCATGGTTTGAGTATTCATCTTTGGCCTCATATAAGTTAGCATAGAAGGAAGCTAGTTCTATAGCAATTTGTTCTGGTTCGTTAACAACCCGCCCATCTTGTGAGCGTATAGCACCTATCACTGGGGACTGTTGCTGTGCCCTGGCTATTTTAGCCAGCAGGCGACCCGCTTTCTCCCCCTCCTCATAAAAGGCCTGTTTTGAGAAGAAACGCTTGCGTTCCGCGGCGGAGGCTCTCAAGCGATCCAAGGCATTCTGGGCCGCCATCCATGCCTCCCTCGTGGTCTCTTTCGAATCAGAAATATAAGCCAATTCCATCTGTCCGGCCTGGTCTTCCAATTGTGAGAGCAGGGCGGTCGTATTGGATTTTACTATTTGAATTTCTGATATGAATACCCCCCTAAGGTATGCCTTAAATGCCTCCCACCTTAGTATCAAGTTGGGCTGTTGCCTATGGCAAGAAAAGAACTGTTGAATTTGATCAGAAATCCGATCCCGAGATGGGAAAAATTTAAGCCAGAAGGCGTTTAGTTTCCATGGGGCTCTAGGCAAATTAGTAACGGGTTAAACATTTAGCCACGCCACCATAGGTGAGTGGTCTGATATCCCCCGAGGAAAATATTCTGTTTTTTGAACCAGTGGAATGGCTTGGGTGGAACCTACACAAAGATCAATTCTAGACAGGGATCCATGTGTCTTGGAAAAACACGAAAACTGCTTTACACATGGATGGCGGAGTCACCACAGATCCACCCACCCCATCTCCATCAGCAGGCGCCCCAGGGCCGTACCCCTAGCTCCAGCCGGCGGAGAGGCGGGCGGGTGACAGTCCATTCGTGGATCCAAATACCCATTATAGTCTCCTAAAATTAGCACCGGAAGGTCAGGCTTCAGTGTCAAGTAAGACAATAATAGTTGAAGCACTTCCCTTGAAAACGGTGGAGGTATATATATATATATATATATGCTATGACCATTGTGACATTAAACAGTTTACAATGAAGAAATATAAATCTCCCTGATATATCTACCAACGAGTCCAGTTCTTGGTATGCTAGTGCCTTATGGATGAAAACACTCACTCCCCTGGAAAAGGAGGTGTGAGTTGAGTGGTAGCTCTTACCAACCCATGGATAGTTCATGCAGGACACAGTTTCTGGAGTGAGGTGGGTCTCTTGTAATCCAATTATGGCCGGGTGGAATTTCCGCAGGCATCCAGAGATCATGGTCCGTTTCAATGGGTCATGCACTCCCCTAACGTTCCAGGAGATCAACGGAATGGGAGGCATCTCAAATGGGTGGAATATATTAGGCCCCTTAGGGCATCTTGGAAATGTGCAATTCCTATGAGTCGGAATAGGGGGAGGGGTCCTGGCAAACCGTAGATACCGCAAGCATTTTGGTATATGGTAAAGCGGAGGAATAGTTGTACTGAATATTGGTAACAGTCCAGTAGTAAAACTTGAATGCGCAACTGCGCAGATGAGAATGAATCAGTGCCAACTGGGCACAAAGAACTGGGTGCAAGCACCCCAACCTTCAGGCTTTTCATCAAAGTTCGCCAGACTTTGTGCCATTTCAAACTCTTCAGTGAAGGGGGAAGATTCGGTTGCATGGTGGTGAGCATTGTAGTCAAGTGGAGTAAAGTCTAGTCCCCGGCTTAAGGGGAATAGATGAAAACACTTATTTGGTTTCTTGCCAATGTTCCATATCTCCCCACTCCTTCCAGGGGGGAGGGATGGAGAGTCCGGCATACATGGTAGTAAAGGAACGGTTAGTCCTCCTCTATGACACGATTTCGCCTTCTCAAGTCTCGTTCGTTCCTGTATAGCCAATCTGTTGCCTCAGCGGACGTCTCAAAGAATGCAGCCTGCCCATTGACCACTACCCTCAGCTTAGCTGGATATAACATGGCGTATGTTAGTTGAAGCTGCTGTAGCCTTTTCTTGACCTCTGCAAATTTGGATCTTTTCCGCTGGACCTCTGCAGAGAAGTCCAGATAGAAGGAAATTTTAGTGCCCTGGTATTTGATAGTGCCTTTTTCCCTGGCCAGCCAGAGCACTATCTCCCGGTCTTTGTAGTTCAGAAGCTTGGCCAGTATGGATCTTGGAGGATGTCCAGGCGGGAGTGGGCGAGGTGGGGTGCGGTGTGCCCTTTCCACTGCGAATAATGCTGTAAAGGCCTCTTTCCCAAACACCTCTTCTAGCCATTGTTCCACAAAAGCCGTAGGATCTCTTCCCTCTACTTTCTCCGGGAGCCCCACTATACGAACGTTGTTACGTCTCAGCCGATTTTCAATGTCATCTGTTTTGTTGTTGGTCATGGCTACTTGTTGCACCGCTGATCTGATATCTCTGGCCATGGGGGGGATCTGGTCCTCCATCTCGCTTACCCGGCCCTCCATTGCGGTGGTTCTTTCCCTTATTTTTTTGTATGTCGTGCCGGATCAATGACACCGATTCCTGGAGCCCTCCCAGACGCTCTCTGAGGCCCTCCACTGTCGCTGTGCATTTATGCACCGCTTGCAGGATTTTTGTCAGCGTTGGTTGAGGGGCGTCTGTCGTCAGGTTTTCAAATGGGTCTGGGATCGTATCTGGGAGGGTTTCTAATGGTAAGGTATCGTCCATCGCGTCTAATTCTTCGTGCTCCGAACGATCTGAGGGTTCGATCGGGCTCGCGGCGGAGGGTTCCGTCATGCCTGTCAGCTTTTGGGTATAGTATAGCATGTCCTTGGGTTGTTGTTCCTTACCCTTGGATTTGAGCTGCTTGCCCCCTTGCTCCTTGCCATGCTGCGGATTCCTCTGTACACGCTGTGGCTGCGGCTGTGAGGTGTCGGCGCCATCTTGGAATGTTGAGCCCGCCGAGGCCTCGACCCCGTCCTTGCCTTTCCGTGTCATCCCAAGCTTCACAACTGCCACCCAGGTGTTCGGGGGTTGTGAGGAGGTGGATGTGGAACTTAGTGCCAGATTTCAGGCCGGATCACCCCCGGGGAGCGGATCGTTACAGGATCAACTACGGGAGCTCCGTGAAGCACGTCTCTTCACATGCCCAGTCAGGCCACGCCCCCTTTGTAAACAGTTTACTCTATCTTTTCATGTCTCAACACTGAAGAAATAACATGTTGGCTACAATGTAAAGTAGTGAATGTACAGCTTGTATGACAGTGTAAATTTGCTGTCACCTCAAAATTACTCAACACACAGCCATTAATGTCTAAACCGCTCACAAAAGTGAATACACCCCTAAGTGAAACTGTCCAAATTGGGCCCAAAGTGTCAATATTTTGTGTGGCCACCATTATTTTCCAGCACTTCCTTAAACTTCTTGGGTATGGAGTTCACCAGAGCTTCACAGGTTGCCACTGGAGTCCTCTTCCACTCCTCCATGAGGACATCACGGAGCTGGTGGATGTTAGAGACCTTGTGCTCCTCCACCTTCTGTTTGAAGATGCCCTACAGATGCTCAATAGGGTTTAGGTCTGGAGACATCCTTGGCCAGTCCATCACCTTCACCCTCACCTTCTTTAGCAAGACAGTGGTCATCTTGGAGGTGTGGATCATGTTGGAATACTGCCCTGCGGCCAGTCTCTGAAGGGAGGGGATCATGCTCTGCTTCAGTATGTCACAGTACATGTTGGCATTCATGGTTCCCTCAATGAACTGTAGTTCCCCAGTGCCAGAAGCACTCATGCAGCCCCAGACTATGACACTCCCACCACCTTGTTTGACTGTAGGCAAGATGCACTTGCCTTTGTACTCCTTGCCTAGTTGCCGCCACACACGCTTGATATCATCTGAAACAAATACGTTTATCTTGATCTCATCAGACCACAGGGCATGGTTCCAGTAATCCATGTCCTTAGTCTGCTTGTGTTCAGCAAACTGTTTGCGGGCTTTCTTGTGCATCATCTTTAGGAGAGGCTTCCTTCTGGGACGACAGCCATGCAGACCAATTTGATGCAGTGTGTGGCATATGGTCTGAGCAGCGACAGGCTGACCCCCCCCACCCCTTCAGCCTCTGCAGCAATGCTGGCAGCACTCATACTTCTATAACCTCTGGACATGATGCTGAGCAAGTGCACTCAACTTCTTTGGTCGACCATGGCAAGGCCTGTTCTGAGTGCAACCTGTCTTCTTATAGCCTTGGTCATGTTATGTAGAGCAACAATTCTTTCTTTCAGACCCTCAGAGAGTTCTTTGCCATGAGGTGCCATGTTGAACTTCTAGTGACCAGTATAAGAGAGTGAGAGCGATAACATCAAATTTAACACACCTGCTCCCCATTCACACCTGAAACCTTGTAACACTAACAAATCACATGCCATCAGGTAGGGAAAATGGCTAATTGTGCCCAATTTGAACATTTTCACTTAGGGGTGTACTCACTTTTGTTGCCAGCGGTTTACACATTAATGACTGTGTATTAAGTTATTTTGAGGGGACAGAAAATGTATCCAAGTTGTACACTTACTACTTTACATTGTAGCAAACTGTAATTTCTTCAGTGTTGTCACATGAAAAGATATACTTAAATATTTTCAAAAATGTGAGGGATGTACTCACTTTTGTGATATACTGTATATACATAGCATTATATGGCTTTGGTTATACTTATTTGGGTTGTCTTTGCAATTTTCTGGTTTGCTTTGGTATATAACAAGGGTGGGTCAACGCTACTAAAACATACAGTAGTAATGTAAATCTCAAACCATTCATTACATTGTAGTATGATATAAATATATATTTTTTTTCTGCTTTTCCACGTCTCATTTAAGTGGGGGTTTTCATAAACTGCTTGAATTTTTAAAGAGCATATCTCCATGTAAGGTGCCTATTTGCATTTATATTATTAAAATAAGTAGGAGGAACAGTTTAGTTTAACAGTAGATATTGAAGCAGGCTGTACTTTATCAGTTCTGCCACTAGATGGCAAGCTGGGAACCTGCGTAAACTGAATTTACCATGTTTCTTTTTATAGTGCTACATTTTATCTCTACTTTTATTTGGACTTTGTTATGTATCTCAATACAAGTTCTAATGTAAATGTTGTGATAACCAGGGCTTTTTGTTTCATAGAATAGATGCAGGAGTCCCCCGCCCCCTTATCTCTGCCCCTACTCTCCTCTGAGCACTGTCCCTTGGTTTCACCCCCTACCCACCTCCCAGTACCACCCCTATTGGAGAATACAGAACAAAGTATAATTTTGTGGTGCTAAGTAATTTATATAGAATGTGTTAATTATAAAAAGTAAAATAGATCCCCTGCAACCAGCAACAAAAGACACCCACCCCAGCAACAATAGGTCCCCCCAGCAACAATAGACCCCACACAACAATATACCCCACCACAGCAACACTATACCCCACACGACAATACACTCCACCTCAGCAACAATAGATCCCAGACAGAACAATAGACC
>BLSH010300883.1:628288-665398 GCA_018402905.1 Glandirana rugosa | reverse complement strand
ATAAGAGACAGGTTCTATGCAGAGCTTGATCTGCAACTCAAAGCAGCGGTATGTGAAATCTCTAATTTCTGCTATCTGTCCTCAGAGCAACAGCACAGACAGCAGTAGTAAAGTAATCTATCTCAGGATGCAGGATCAGGTCTTAAAATGTCTCAAATCTGTCCCTCACGCAGTCAGCTACCTTTCCCTACACTAACCCAAGGAGCATGTGACTGCAGCACTGTGACTCCAGCTTATAAAGAGGCTGGGTCACATGATGCACCGGCCAATCACAGCCATGCCATTAGTAGGCATGGCTGTGATGGCTTCAAAGGGCAAACCAGTGAAACACTTGTTGATTGGCTGCCCTGCAGCTTCTCAACACGTGGAGTAAAATAGCAGAACCCCGGACCGAACCCGAAAGATTTTTGAAATGTCCGGGTCCGGGTCCGTGCCACGGACACCCGAAAGTTCGGTACGGACCCGAACGTTACAGTCCGGGTTCGCTCAACACTAGTAATATGTGTAATATTCTTCATGGAGCTTCCTATGACATGTAATCTGTGCAATACTGTGCATGGAGCTTCCTATGACATGTACTATGTGCAATACTCTGCATGGAGCTTCCTATGACATGTACTATGTGCAATACTCTGCATGGAGCTTCCTATGACAAGTAACTGGTGGCAAATATAATATTTAAAGTATATTAAATGCTGTGACCAAGAACCTGTGATGTTTATAGGCAATTTGTATTAAATCGGCCAGAACTCCGCTGCCTTATATCTGCTCCCCTTGTTCCCGATCCCAGTCCTGGTTCCCCATGACTGTGTTAGTTCTTTGTTGCCTGGTTCACACCTCATGGCCTTTGTTAGTCTATTGCTGCCTGGTTCAGACCTCATGGGCTTTGTTGGTCCTTTGCTGCCTTGTTCACACCTCATGGGCTTACCTCATAGGGGTTCATTTGTTTTTGAGCAGTTTTGTGATATCAGGTCTGTCAGTTACCTCTCTGTATTTTGTGGTAGACTGTTTGGACCATTTAAATGATGTTGGTAGGTTGCACAAAGCAGTCTGGTTGGAGTTTTGCAGATGGTTTGTTTGAAGATTTTATAAAGAGCAGTAGTTGGCTGTGGTCAGACAGGTGGGTTTGAGGAGTGACTGTAAAGGCATTAATGAATGCGGGGTTCTCACATCAGTGATGGCATAGTCCACCACACTGCTGTCAATGTGGGAGCTTAATGTGTATCTTTACACCAAGTCTCCCTTGGTGCAGCCTTTAAAGAAGTAGAGCCCTAGACTCCATGTCACGTTCCTGGTGGAGATCAAGCTGTAGAGGGGGCTTCTCTTGCACCTCTTGTCCAACACCCCTTGTAGTGATGACAGGAGGTGTGAAGACACAGAGTGGGACTAGGGCCGGTATAACAGGCAGCGGCAGCTGAGGTTTGCAGGAAGCAGATGACTGCAGATGACAGGCAGGAACCAGGAACTGCAAAATGTTGAAGCTTGATCAGCGGGCAGGAGCGTAGCCAGGACAAAAGCAAAAGGGTCATCAATAGCCAGTGTTTGAAAGTATAGGAACATAAAACAGAGGCAGAGTCAATATACAGGCCGGGGTAGGTACACAGAGTACGGGGGGGTGGAGGGACCAGAGGAGTAGGGGGTTGGACAGCTGAAGAAGGGTTATGGACAGGAGTGACAGCTGGGGAGGCATACTGGAACCGATTCCTGTATTTTCCTCCTGCAGCTGAATGCTTGCTGGAGGGAGTGGAGGAGGAGAAGGCTTTCTGCTACTACAGGAGGATCGGTACCAGCCCTGGCACCCCTCTAAATGTTGCACCCAGGGCACATGCCCCCCCCCCATAGTTTTGGCCCTGCTGCCACTTTCCCTACTTCTCTCTCTCTCCCCACTTCTCTCTCTCTGCACCTACTTCTCTCTCTCTGCACCCACTTCCTTACCAACCGATGAGTCATAAACTGTCAATGGGCTTCCCTGCTGATAGCGGAATAATAAAAAAAAAACAATTGCAGGCAATAAAAAAAGTATAAAAAAAAGCGGCATGGGTGTCCCCTCCCATCAATACCAGGCCCAACTCTGATGGGTTGATGACAGATACTCGGGTACTCTGATGGGCTGGTGACAGGTACTCGGGTACTTTGATGGGTTGGTGACAGGTACTCGGGTACTCTGATGGGCTGGTGACAGGTACTTGAGTACTCTGATGGGCTGTGACAGGTACTTTGATGGGGTGGTGACAGGTACTCTGATGGGCAGGTGGCAGGTACTCTGATGGGCTGTGACAGGTACTTTGATGGGGTGATGACAGGTACTCTGATGGGCAGATGACAGGTACTTTGATGGGGTGGTGACAGGTACTTTGATGGATAGTGACAGGTACTTTGATGGGGTGGTGACAGGTACTCTTTATTACTGGGGGGGCAATCAGTGTGCTTGGTGTACACAGTAAGCGGTAACGAGCTGTTACCCCAATCTCCTCCTTACATACAATCGGTGTGTGAGAAGGAGAGCCCAGTAACATCTCTTTACCGCGGTTTGTTTACATCATGTGACCGGCTGTTAGTCACGTGGTATAGAGCAAATTTCATTGGCTCTTTACCCTGATCAGGGCTGTGCTTTGTACGAGGGGCGCGCATGAGCGTCGTGCACGCGGATGCTCTGCAATGACGGAAGTGACCAGCTGTGATAGGACCCCGATCGCCGATGGCCTGCGTTCCGAGGGACACGCCTGATCTCCACGATGCGGGCCCCTGGGGGCCCTCAGAGCGGCGAAAACAGGAGGATGTCATATGTCATCCACCTAGGATGGGGAGTGCACCTTGCCGGCGTATTATTACAATACGCTGGTAAGGAATGTGGTTAATAAAGGAATTGTCAAAAACTGTTTGTGTTTTTAATACTTTTTGACACCTTTTTGGTGAATGGGTAGGAGTACTATGTACCCCATACTCATTTACATAGGGGGGGGGCTGGGAACCTTGGGGCCCCCTTGTTAAAGGGGGCTTCCAGATTCCAATAGGCAACCCTGCCCGCAGACCCCCACAACCACAGCACAGGGTTGTGGGGATAAGGCCCTTGTCCCCAACAACATGAGGAGAAGGTGCTTTGGGGTGGGGGGGCAGAGCCCCCTGCCCCAAAACACCCACCCCCCCATGTTGAGGACATGTGACCTGGTATGGTTCAGGAGGGGGGCGCTCACTGCCCCCCTTTCCTTCCAGGCTGCGTGTTCGGATAAGGGTCTTGTATGGATTTTAGGTGGGACCCCATACCTTTTTTTTTGCCGTGGGGTTCCCCTTAAAATCCATACTAGACCCGAATGGCCTGGTATGGGCTGGGGAGGGGGTTGGGGGGGGCACGCCATTCTTTAACATATTTCTATTGCCGGCAATGGTATTTTATCGCCGGCAATTTAAATGTCATTTCATTAATCTTTTTTCTTTAGAAATGTCATTTTGGCTGCAGCATGTTCTATACATGCTACAGATGTGCCACTTTACAGGCAGACTAAGGGGACCCCCAGGCACTATATTTTTAATTTTTGTTGTTGCATTCACTGCTCCTGTAAAAATGATCTTTAACCACTTCCTTACCAGGCCATAGACAAATTACACCGGCAAGAACACTCCCTCACTTCTCGCCACTACTGCGGGCCCCCAGGGGGCTGCAGCACAGCCATCGGGGATCGGTCGTGGCCCCTCCCCGATCAGGGTAAAGAGCCAATGAAATTGGCTCTTTACCACGTGACCGGCTGTGTCCACAGCCGGTCACTTTCTCAATGTGCGTGCACACTGCTTGTGCGCGCCCATCGGGGACGAGGCTTGTCCCTCAGACAAAGCCCGGCCCCGATCAGCGTAAAGAGGCAATAACAGCCGGTCAAAAATGTAAACACACCGCAGGTAACTTGCTGTTACTGGGTTCTTCTCCTCACGCACCGATCCAGTGTGAGGAGAACAGAGCGGAACAGTGAGTTACCACTTAAGTAAACTATTTTCACACATGTGGCATCGCCATACTCAGGAGGAGTAGCAGATTGTATTTTGGGGTGTCATTTTTGCTTTGTATATGCTATGTGTTGGAAATATCTTATGAATTGACAACTTTGTGTAAAAAAAATCCTTTTCATTTTTTTCCACATTTTCCAAAAACTTCTGAAAAAAATGACATGTTCAAAAGACTCATTATGCCTCATAGATTATACGTTAGGGTGTTTGCTTTCCAAAGTCAGAAAGTCATTTTGTGAGCAATTCCATTGTCCTGGTGTTCCAGGGCCTTCAAAAGTGTAATAGGTTGTTGAGAAATGAGATTTATGTGTAAATTATGTGTTGTGTAATTTATGCTCGTAGAACACCTAAAGGTGCTACTTCAATGTTGGGCCTCTGTATGTGGCCAGGCTGTGTAAAAGTCTCACAAATGTGGTATTGCCATACTCAGGAGGAGTAGCAGAATGTATTTTGGGCTGTCATTTTTGCTATGTGCATGCTATGTATTGGAAATATCTTATAAATTGACAACTTTGTGTTAAAAAAATGCGTTTTAATTTTTTTCACAAATTTTCCAAAAACGTATGGAACAAAATGAACCATTCAAAAGATTCATTATGCCTCATAGATTATACGTTAGGGTGTTTGCTTTCCAAAATGGGGTCATTTTGTGGGTGTTTCCATTGTCCTGGTGCTCCAGGGCCTTCAAAATTGTGATAGGTCATCATCAAATTAGATGTGTAATTTATGCTCGTTGAATGCCTGGAGTTGCTACTTGGATGTTGGGGCTCTGTATGTGGCCAGGTTGTGTAAAAGTCTCACACATGTGGTATCGCCATACTCAGGAGTAGCAGAACGTATTTTGGGGTGTCACTGCAAGTATACATATGCTGTGTGTGAGAAATAACTTGTTATTATGACAATTCTGTGTAAAAAAAAATGTCCACTTCAAAAACTCACCACGCCTCTTACTAAATACCTTGGAATGTCTACTTTTGGGGTGTATCTGTACTTTCTTGGCTTGTTAGTTTCTCAAGAAATGAGATAGGCCGTCAGTACATCAGGTGTGATCAATTTTCAATGATTTGCACCATAGCTTGTAGACTCTATGGGGTTGATTTACTAAAGCTGGAGAGTGCAAAATCTGGTGCAGCTGTGCATGGTAGCCAATCAGCATCTTACTTTAGCTTGTTCAATTAAGCTCTGACAAAGAAACCTGGAAGCTAATTGGTTTCTGTGCAGGGCTGCATCAGATTTTGCACTCTCCAGCTTTAGTAAATCAGCCCCTATAACTTTCACAGAGACCAAATAATATATGCTAATTTGGGTTATTTGTACCAATGATATGTAGCACTATACATTTTGGCCCAAATATATGAAGAAAAATTACTTTTCTGCAAAATTGTACAATAGAAACAAAAAAAGTGTTTGTTTTTTCAAAATGTTTACTCTTTTTTTGCTTATATTGCAAAAAATAAAAAACCCAGCGGTAATTAAAGACCACCAAAAGAAAGCTCTATTTGTGAGAACAAAATGATAAAAATGTTGTTTGGGTACAGTGTTGCATGCCTGAGTAATTGTCATTCAAAGTGTGAGAGCGCTGAAAGCTGAAAATTGGTCTGGGCAGGAAGGGGGTATAAGTGTCCTGTATTGAAGTGCTTAAAAAAAATTTGCATTGATACATGTCCCCCAGGGCAGTACCTGGGCCCCTACACATTTTTTTATGGCAAATTACTTGCATATAAACCTTCAAATGGAGACTTTTGATTTTTCAAGTTCGGGTCACATAGTCTTTAATAAGGTTCATCGTTCGGGTCAGAACTTTTTCTCTGTTCGGGAGTTCTTCTGCAAACTGAACAGGGGGGTGTTCGACCTATCTCTAATCAGAAATGATAATGTTTAGTTCATCTGAACCAGCATACAATTGTACTTACAAACATGGTTTGTTTCAAGGACCTGTTTGGTCAATAGAAAAAACAATCACAAGTTGATAAATAATACATATAGTAATGTAATCATAGTTCCACCTTTCTTTATTTTATAACAGGGCAGAGCAGATGCCCATAGTGTTACATAATGTAAGTGTTCTATGCCCTGGCGTCTAATATCTTCCTTAAGAGTTGTCACATGACACTTTACCTGGCAGTAGGAGACAGAACGGAGTCATCGCGGTGGTGAGTAATCTTTGGAATTTACAATCAATTCATAAGAAGAAGAAAATGTATACACACATTCTGTACTGCTTGTGCATTTTTAAGTTCACAAACTGGTGCTTGGCAGAATTGTTATATTTAAATTACAGTATATGTAGAAGTGTCATTGCAGTCTGCTTTATGTAGTGTTTAATGATTGGGTTGTATGGAATCCCCTGCTGCTTAATGATCATTTTCATATTAGATAAATGGAATGTAATTATGTTCAAAGATACATACATTATACTAGAGCAGGTGATGTAAGTCAATACAATTTTACTATAAAATATTGTGTTTCAGACTTTTTTATTCACAATTTGTAAAGTGAAAAATGCAGCTACACCAATACATAATTATGTGTAGACTAGCTTTAGTAGTAGATTACGGCTATCATGAAAACTCGTTGACTGTTAAGAAATGTTGCTCTATTACCCAATTAAAATCAAGAGTAAACTCCAATAGTCTTATGGAAAAAATACTCCACACTCTATACAATTCTATGAATTTGTATAACATTAAATGGAA
The DNA here is from genome assembly GCA_018402905.1 of Glandirana rugosa. Classification (NCBI taxonomy): domain Eukaryota; kingdom Metazoa; phylum Chordata; class Amphibia; order Anura; family Ranidae; genus Glandirana; species Glandirana rugosa. The sequence continues at coordinate 658,706 of BLSH010300883.1, read as the reverse complement.
CCCCTGGTTCAAACATGCTATTTTTTTTTTTAACACTGATAATTATATTCCTCATTGTGGATAACCTATATTTGACTAACCTTTTACATTTAAACACATCACTCATTTTTTATATATGATGTTCGCGATCCATTTGGATTAAGTTGTAATATTGTCTTATGGCCATTAATACGATGTTATGTTTTCCATTATCGTCTTACTACTATTAAGATGATCATTATGCCTTGAACACTATTTTCCTATGTATCCATTTCATATTGCTGTTTTATTTTATTTTTTGTTTTGTTTTTTCCTCTTACTTGTACCACTAAGTTTTGTGAATAAAAGTTTGTAAAAAAAAAAAAAAAAAAAAAAAGATCAATGACATATTGCATATTTTCTAGATAAATACTGTGTTTTATAAGATTTTGGAGACTAAAAAGCATGAATGACATATATGATGCAGCCTGTCCCTAGCATTAAAACAGCTGTTTTCTGAGTCTACCAGTAACAGATTACCCTTCAAGGATAAGATCACCTTTGGGAACCTGTTACATGTTCCACCAGTTTTTAGGGTGGCACATGTAACATGTTCCCCCGCACCCCCCGATTAGATTAGCACAGGGAGATGTTCCCCCGTACTAGCTGTCACTTTTTGACATCAGCGCCCTGTGTATGAATGAACTACAAGTCCCAACATCCTTTGTGGATGTCGGCTTGTAGTTCTCAATGCCCTACCACAGCACTGTGGTAATTCATTGATCTTCCTATCAGTATATCAACTTGCCCATACAGGATGTCCGGGCACACAGATACACTGATAGGTCTGTAGGAGACCTGCATGGCACCTGCGATCTGCTGATCCCTGGTGCAATGCTTTACAGGCTCAACATAAATAAATAAATAAATAAATGCACCTTTTTTAACTGCAAAACAATGTGCATTTTTCTTATTTATTTATTTTTAAAGTGAACTTATCCTTTAATCCTGACAGTAGGTTTGGTAATTTGACTTGTTAGAGGGTGACAACGCTGTTCATTCTGTAGTAAAATCACTGCAGCATTATCATCCTGTGGACAGGGTAGCTTTAGACAGACTTTTAGAAAGACTTTAGCTACTTCTCCTCTGCAAACAGTGGAGTATACAAGAGTCAGTAGGGCAGTGTACAGGGGTTCAGTAAGGCAGAGGATAGGGGTTGGGAGGCCAGCAGGGGAGTATACAAAAGTCAGCAGGGCAAATTACACATTCCAGCACAATTCCCTCACCCAGTTCCCACTTCTAGCACAACCCCCCCCCCCCCCCTAATCCATCCTTGTAGGAAAAAAATGCTGCTGTCACTTCTGTCAGAATTTACTGTTCACTTTAGTTCACTGCGCCAGGCTGCCCCCCCCCCCCATTTGGCCCAGCCCCGAGTGCATGGATGGGGGGAGAAGCTCAGTGGGCCAGGCACAGTGTCCATGGGGAGCAGCCTGGGGGGGGACCACCCCAGCACCCCTCTAGATCTGGCTATATATTGTAGTGCCACACCCTCTCCAAATTTGCGGCATTAATGCTGTAAAAACAGAACACCAGAGTATAAAAAGTTAGAAAATACACTTTACACTCACAGTGCCCAGGTCACATTCCTTCTACTGCACCATGCTGGGCCATTTTCTTTCAAATTTGATTTGCTCAGAAAGTGCTCACTGGAAGGATTGTGATGTCATCACTTACAGTGCAGAACTTGGGGTCAGGTAAGTATATTTTCTCATTTTCATCACAAGTGTTTTTTTAAAGTGATAATAAACCCTTACTGAAGTGACTGGCCTCAGGTGATAGACAGTTATGAAGCAAATCCTTCTGCATAAGCTGTACCTGTTTAATCGGCAGCCCCCTCTTCTCCAGACACTTTCAAAGTACACAGATCAGATGGTATTTCTCAGCTTTCAGTAAGCGGAGGGAGGGGATCTGACACCACACACTGCAGAGCACATAGCTGAGTGTAATCTGAGAATTGAGTGGAGGAAAAGGACACACACACCTCTACACAGTCTCATAGAGATACACAAAGATGCACATCTGAGACTGTCAATCACCTGCTGTGTGCTAGAGGAGGGAGTGGGACGTCACCAGGGATTGTCTGGTGTTGGGGAAAGCTCCCGAAGATAGCAAAGGAAGTAGAGATCAGCCAGGATCCAGACAAGACTAGATGCTATTGATTAAGGTAAGTACAGTACATAGTATAGAAGGATATGTTTTTTAGTTTGTTGTTCAGAGGTTTACAACCACTTTATTACAGTGATTTCATGTGAAGGGAAGAGGCCAGATGTAATAAGCAGACTTTGTCTTTTAGCGCAAGGTCCGCTTTAAGGTGAACTGGATGACCTTGCTGACTTCAACACAGTTGTAGCGCCTGCTGAATACAAAGATTAGTGCACTGATTACACTTATTTGTTGCCAGGAATTGCTCTTTAATTACCTGCTCTGCAAGTGTTAAAAACATCTTGTAAATATAATTCAACAAATATTTACATAGCTTATTTACACAGTTACTTATATACAGGATTGCTGCATATACATCTTTAGTACTGAACTTCCTTTTCAAAAAATCCACTGTGTTAGCCTATGTTTGCTTAAGATTGTTAATGCTAGAAATAAAACAACTTCATACCCAATAAATACTGTGCAGAGAGAAGACTGTTGATGCACAGAGGACTGACACTGAACAGAGAGGACTGACACTTCATAGAAAGGACTGACACTGCACAGAAAGAACTGACACTTCATAGAAAGGACTAACACTGCACAGAAAGAACTGACACTGCACAGAGAAGACTGACACTTCATAGAAAGGACTGACACTGCACAGAAAGAACTGACACTGCACAAAGAGGACTGACACTTCATAGAAAGGATTGACACTGCACAGAAAGAACTGACACTGCACAGAGAGGACTGACACTGCACAGAGAGGACTGGCACTGCACAGAGAGGACTGGCACTGCACAGAGAGGACTGACACTTCATAGAAAGGACTGACACTGCACAGAGAGGACTGACACTGCACAGAGAGAACTGACACTGCATAGAGGGGGCTGGCACTGCACAGAAAGAACTGACACTGCACAGAGAGGACTGACACTTCATAGAAAGGACTGACACTGCACAGAAAGAACTGACACTGCACAGAGAGGACTGACACTTCATAGAAAGGACTGACACTGCACAGAAAGAACTGACACTGCACAGAGAGGGCTGACACTTCATAGAAAGGACTGACACTGCACAGAGAGGACTGACACTGCAAAGAGAGGACTGACACTTCATAGAAAGGACTGACACTGCACAGAGAGGACTGACACTGCATAGAGAGGGCTGACACTGCACAGAGAAGGCTGACACTGCACAGAGAGGGCTGACACTGCACAGAGAGGACTGGCACTGCACAGAGAGGGCTGACACTTCATAGAAAGGACTGACACTGCACAGAGAGGACTGACACTGCACAGAGAGGACTGACACTGCATAGAGGGGGCTGGCACTGCACAGAGAGGACTGACACTGCACAGAGAGGACTGACACTGCACAGAGAGGGCTGACACTGCACAGAGAGGACTGACACTGCACAGAGAGGACTGACACTTCATAGAAAGGACTGACACTGCACAGAGAGGACTGACACTGCACAGAGAGGACTGACACCACACAGAGAGGACTGAAACTGCATAGAGGTGGCTGACACTGCGCAGAGAGGGCTGACACTGCGCAGAGAGGACTGACACTTCATAGAAAGGACTGACACTGCACAGAGAGGACTGACACTGCACAGAGAGGACTGACACTGCATAGAGGGGGCTGACACTGCAAAGAGAGGACTGACACTGCAAAGAGAGGGCTGACACTGCACAGAGAGGACTGACACTGCATAGAGAGGACAGACACTGCCCAGAGAAGACTGACCCTGCACAGAGAGGACTAACACTGCAAGAGAGGAGAGAGGACTGACACTGCACAGAGAGGATTGACACTGCATAGAGAGGACTGACACTGCACAGAGAGGACTGACACTGCATAGAGAGGACTGACACTATATAGAGAGGACTAACACTGCACAGTGAGGAACCAGCGCTACACTATCTGAACTCCTTTCAAAGTATTAGGAGGAAATGTGCAAATAGTGTATGTGCATACCAATATAACTTGGTGCAATTGTGAAAAGATTATGATAAATCATAATAAATATTATAATAAATATATGGTATAATACTATACAGTAATTGTGTCAAACTGCAAACAATTTTCTCAGGTGCGTAAAAAACACAAATCTGAAAAAAATAAAAATAAATTATAAACAGTCCCAGGAAAAATTATATGTGAAGATATAGTCTCTGTGCAGTGAAGAATTCCAAATTCCACTCGATGTACCAGTGAGCTGAGTAAAACAAACCCACCACGTGAAAAGAACTAAGGTAAGGGTCTGCACTTACCAGATTATGATGATTCCTCTTTGCCTTATAGCAAGGGGGGGGTCTGCCAAAGCTTTGTGGGTATCCCAACCCTGTAGGTTACACTCCGACCTGGTCCCTCGTGGATGGCCCTCTTTCTCCTCCAGAGTCTCAGATGGGGTATACACCAGCGATGTACAGCGAACAAACATAAAAAAAGGAGAAGAAAAACACTCTTCATGGTGTAGTGTCCAAAGGAAGCACTTTATTGTGAAACCCTCCATGGGGTATGCATTACAAAAAAAGGGAGTTAAATTCGTGTACCCGCAATTGTCAAAACAACCTTGCACAGGCACATAGGGTGGAAACAGAAAGGGACACATGCTGGAGGGATCTCACCATACATTCCACCTGTGCGTTGTACGTGTGTAGTGTGCGTCAGAGCGTGACATGTTTCCTCATACAAAGTGACGTCATCAGAAGCTTCCTCCTGTGGAAATGCACCAATGTATCATGAAAGTTTTGTTATTTAAATGCATTCATGTGTTACAATATTGAAACCATATGCTCTTAAAAGTAGATAACCTAATTCCCCTGATGAAGATTGCGATTTGTTTGATCGAAGCGCGTTGGGGTATCTATTAGCAGGATCAACAATGAGGAAATTCATGAATACACATCAATACCTGCTATCATTGTTTCTGTGTCATACTGGGGTTGCAATGTAACCAGAGCTCATATTTAAACAAATGATGATTTTAACCTTTGGAATAATACAACTACAGTTTTATAGCAGATTTGGTATTTGTCTTACCTATCCTTTCCTGTATCAAAACCCCTGGGGTAATTTGTCTTCTTTTTTTACTAGCTGAAGAGGCACAAATGGATCCCAGGGTGGCTCAGCTAAGCCTAGCTGATGCTGCAAGGGTGTGGGCTTCCTCTATTGCTCTCTCTCTTTCTCTCTGGCCCTCTCTCTGGATCCTTCCTTCTGCCCAGGGACAGAACCTCCCCAGCTCATGGATCCTCTCCAGGACACCAGACACTGCTCTGACATGGCCAGGCTTCAGAATACCTATGGGCTATCTCTCCACCTTCTGGGCTGTCATCACCCAGAGATTGGAGGAAACTCCATAAATATTCAGGCCTCGTCTCTGCGCCTCCTCCCCCTAAGTTCTAGAACTCTCCAGCAGTTCTAGAACCCAGGTGGAGGTGACAGAGACTTAGCCCTTAGAACTCTGCCAATTAACCCTGGATTCTCTGGCTACAAAAGGAGCCCAACTAAATGTACCTGTTGTAACAGGGGATGCTACACTAGCATGCAAAAAAACTGACAAGTTTTAGCTCTCTACCCATATTCTGTTTTTTTCAACATTCATTTTTAGGTTTAGATGTGTGTGTGAAGAGATGTGGTTGAGAATTTGCCTCCTAAATAGTTTCATTAGACAGGATTTTGACAACCACAAAAACAAAAATGACCCATCAACAGCCCCAATACGTTGCAGTACTCAGCAGAACAGTCAGTGTCAAACAATACTATCTAAATGTTTTATTCCAAAAATGTTTGCAGAGTAATTTGAATTTTCACTGTATTCTCTGCAAGAGCTGTTGCATTGTCATGCTTTAAATACAATGTACACACAGACTAAAAGTTGGCGCTAGCTAAGCAAATATATCAATCATTTTACGAATGAACAATACCTTTTTGGCTGTGTTTCTTGCCTTATTATGATAAATCGTCCTGTATATGCAATATTTTAAATGTAAAATTGTACAATAGGTTAACAATGTGTCTTTTGTAGAACCACACCCTTTTCAAATGAATGTTGGCAATTATGGGAGTAGAGACCGTTTACTTACAAATGTAATATTCACTGAGCTTAGCAATAAGGCCTAATGCACACAGGATGTTAAAAAAAGTCCTAAAATGTCAGTAGCTTTTAATGACTTTTTTCAGCTTTTTTGAGCATTCTTGTATGGGTGTTTATGGGTGTTTTGGGGCAGGGGGGTCACTGGGGAGTCACTGCGCCCCCCCCACCCCAAAGCACCTTGTCCCCATATTGATGAGGACCTCTTCCCGACAACCCTTGCCGGTGGTTGTCAGGGTCTGCGGGTGGGGAGCTTATCGGAATCTGGAAGCTCCCTTTAACAAGGGAGCCCCCAGATCCCGGCCCCCCACCCTATGTAAATGAGTATGGGGTACATTGTACCCCTACCCATTCACCTGAAAAAAGTGTAAAAAAAGGCACTACACAAGCTAGCTTTTTAAAATATTTTATTAAATCAGCTCCGGCATCTTCTCCCCTCTCTGCCTCTTCTCCCTCTCCGCCTTCTTCTTTCTTCTGCTCTTTTGTGGGGTCTTCTGTCTTCTGAGGGGTCTTCTATCTTCTTCTATCTTCTGCTCTTTTGCTGCTGTCCTTTCCGCTGTCTTCTCCCTCTGTCTTTCTTCCCATGTTGACACGACGCAATCTCCCAGACTTATGCTGTATGCGCGCTCTGTGTTCAGTTATATTGGCATGGGACGGGGCCACCCGCTGATGCCATCTGTGGGGCCCCGCCCCCTTATGACATCACAGACGGGCCAAGTCAGTGCAGTCATAAGGGGGCGGGGCCTCCAGATGACGTCAGCGGCTGGCCCTGCCCCATGCCAATATAGCTGAATGCAGAGCGCGCATACAGCATAAGTCCGGGAGATTGCATTGTGTCAACATGGAAAGAGGGACAGAGGGAGAAGACAGCGGAAAGGACAACGGCAAAAGAGCAGAAGACAGAAGAAGATAGAAGACCCCTCAGAAGACAGAAGACCCCACAAAAGAGCAGAAGAAAGAAGAAGGCGGAGAGGTAGAAGAGGCAGAGAGGGGAGAAGATGCCGGAGCTGATTTAATAAAATATTTTATAAAGCTAGCTTGTGTAGTGTGTTTTTTTTACACTTTTTTCAGGTGAATGGGTAGGGGTACAATGTACCCCATAATCATTTACATAGGGTAGGGGGCTGGGATCTGGGGGCACCCTTGTTAAAGGGAGCTTCCAGATTCCGATAAGCTCCCCGCCCGCAGACCCTGACAACCACCGGCAAGGGTTGTCGGGAAGAGGCCCTTGTCCTCATCAATATGGGGACAAGGTGCTTTGGGGTGGGGGGGTGGCGCAGTGACCCCCCTGCCCCAAAACACCCATACTCCCCATGTTGAGGGCATATGGCCTGGTATGGTCCAGGAGGGGGGCACATCCTTTCCTGGCCTGCCAGGCTGCATGCTCCAATAAGGGTCTGGTATGGATTTTGCGGGGACCCCACGCAATTATTTTTGGGTGGTGGGGTTCCCCTTGAAATCCATATCACACCGAAGGGTCTGGTATGCTCTTGGGGGAGAACCCCACGCAATTTAAAAATTTTTTTTGCGGAGTTCCCCTTCAAGATCATCAGCACACAAGTCGCGTTGCAAGTCGGATCATAGTGATCCGACTTCTGGTGCGACTTCTAATCAAATCAATGGGCCATAGGGAACCATTGATTTTGAATAGAGACAGAAATGCCTAACGAGGCTTAACGCTGTTTATACAACATCAAGCAAGGTTATTGTGCGTTTTTCAGTGTTAGAGCGTTTTTACAGCTAAAAAACGTTTCTCAGAACTCACTGGTCTTGTGTTTTTTTTACAGCTCAAAAACGCCCCAGCCAAAAACAGTTGATAACAGCCTATGTGTGCATGAACACATAGGATAACATGCTGGGGAGTTTATTGACTGTAGAAAAAAACGTCTGCAGCTAAAATCAGCAGCTGAAAAACGTCCCAAAAGCATCCAGTGTGCATGAGGCCTAAAGGTGAAGCTGTGTTCACTTTAATCATCCAATCATGAGCAAGAGAAAAATCCTTTTTTTTTACTTTCTTTTGGACATGGGTCAGTGGAGGTTATTTACCAAAACTGATAAGTGCAAAATCTGATGTAGTTTTTTCTTGCCAGAGCCTAATTGAATAAGGTGAAGTTGATTGGCTACCATGCACAGCTGCACCAGACTCTGAGTGCACCAGCTTTAGAGCCGGTTCACACTGAGGCGACTTGTCAAGTCGCCTGACAAGTCGTCCCCATGCAGTGCAATGGAACCGTTCTAATAGGAGCAACTCAGGTCGCTCCGACTTAGAAAAAGGTTCCTGCACTATTTTCAGGGCGACCTCAGCGCGACTTGCATTGACTTCTATGGTAAGAAGTCTCCTTGCAAGCCGCGCTGAGGTAGCCTCGAGCGGGGCTACTTGCTTTGCCCTGCAAGTCGCGCCGCTCCAGTGTGAACCGCCGGCTCTTAGTAAATCTACCCCATTGGGTATTCAAAGTGAACACAGCTGTACCTTATTTACTAAGGCTTAGGGAACATACACATTCCAGAGTGAGCATTCACTTTCCTAAATTAAAAGTTTATACTCCTTAGACCCCTTTCACATGAGCGGGGATCCATCCGTTTATCCCCGCTGAGCCAGAGGATGACAGAACAGTCTCTGCACTCTGTGTAGAGACTGACCTGTCACAGCTCCATTCTCCTCTATGGAGGATCAGATGAACATGGACAGTCTGTCCGTGTTCATCCGATCCGATCCGCCAGACGGATGGAAAATAGGGTTTCCATCCATCTGTTTTTGGCGGATCGGGTGTCATTGGACATGTCACCGCTGACACCCATCGCTCCATAGAGAACAATGGAGCGTCTGTTCGGGGCCACCTGAAAAACTGACAGGCGGACCCAAACCATCCGCCCGTGTGAAAGAGCCCTTAGTGAATCAACCCTACAAAGCAAGAAAAAGGTCAGGTTACCGTATACCATCCATGGTACATCTGTCAGATAAGGCTGTCTATCCCATAAATTACCACTGTGGATTGCTGCAGCCAGACTACCTTCTCCAAGCACTTTTTTTTTGATGACTTGACTATACGCTGCTTTACATTTTATGCATAAAGTGAAACTTACACTAAATGGTAAGGTCTGCTTAGTAAATAGTGACCCCATGTAAAAACAATACAAAACTTTAAAGAAAAGAAATTTACAATGCACTTTGCTTCCACACAAGAGAAGGAGATGTCACTGTGCTTTTGGCATGAACCCAGGAGCAGGGGTCTCCAAACTTTCTAAACAAAGGGCCAGATTACTGTCCTTCAGAGCTTTGGGGGGCCAGACCGTGGCCACCTGGAGTAGAAAATGTCCAGGCATCAGTGGAAGTAAACAATGCCCCATGTTTGCTTTCAGTGAAAAGAATTATGCCCCATTGTTGGTGTCATTGGGAGGAACTGTCCCCAATCGTTGGTGTCATTGGTAGGAATTGTGCTTAATTGTTGGTGTCATTGGGAGGAATTGTGCCCCATCTTTGGTGTCATTGGGAGGAATTGTGCCCAATCATTGGTGTCATTGGGAGGAATTGTGCCCAATCAATGGTGTCATTGGGAGTAATTGTGCCCAACCATTGGTGTCATTGGGAGGAATTGTGCCCAATCATTGGTGTCATTGGGTGGAATTGTGCACAATCGTTGATGTCATTGGGCGAAATTTTGCCCCATTGTTGGTGCAGTTAGGATTTACTGAGCCCCACCGTTGGTGTCATTGGGAGGAATCGTGCCCAATTGTTGATGTCATTGGGAGGAATTTTGCCCCATTGTTGATGCAATTGGGAGGAATTAGGCCCCATCATTGGTGTCTTTGGGAGGGATTGAGCCCCAACGTTGGTGTCAATGGGAGGAATTGTGCCCAATTGTTGATGTCATTGGGAGGAATTTTGCCCCATTGTTGATGCAATTGGGAGGAATTAGGCCCCATCATTGGTGTCTTTGGGAGGGATTGAGCCCCATCATTGGTGTCATTGGGAGGAATTGTGCCCAATTGTTGGTGTCAATGATTAAAATAGTGACCTATATAGTGATAAAAGCAAGCAAAGGGCTGCATCCACAGTTTGGAGAACACTGACTTAGAGGATTCAAAGTCCAATTTTGTTGGGGGAAAAAAACAAATGTTATGAATGTTATCAAAAAATGAATGTTATCAAAAATGACCTTTTGTTTTTAAATCTGCAGCGATGTAATTTTCTGTAAAATTCAATGTGATATGGCAACCTGAAGGTTGGTGTAAAGAACGCCCCCCCAGAAATGTAATTTCTTGCTTGTGTGATTGGCTTACTGATTTTCCCAGAAGTCTGCACTAAGATACAATTCAGATTGTTGGCATCCTCTGCATTAAAAATGTCAGTTTTGGTGAGATACTCCCAAAGGGAGGGACTGCATCTAAAGGGATGCAGACCCTGCAAATTTCCTTATTAGAACCCTGCAGCAGCTGATTGATAATTACAAAATCACTCCCAGTCACATTCACTTTGCACATGGACACTGACAAGCAAACAGCTATTTCTTTAGAAGAAGAAAAGGTAGGGATCTACAGCAAAGTTTGTAAAAATCCTTGCAATGTGCATAGATCACCCAGAGGGGAATGTTTTTTTCCCTCAACAAAAGTGAAGTTACTCTTTAACCACTTCAGATCACCTCTGTGGTTTTTATTTTTTGTGCTATAAATAAAAAAAGACAGAAAATTTAAGAAAAAAAGACACTTTTACTTTCTGCTATAAAACTTTTCCAAAAAAAAAGTAAAAAAACTAATTTATTCATCAGTTTACACTGATATGTATTCTGCTACATAATTTTGGTAAAAAAAAAAAAAATTGCAATAAGCATATACAGTGGGGATCGAACGTTTGGGCACCCCAGGTAAAAATTTGTATTAATGTGCATAAAGGAATGCCAAGGAATGATGGAAAAATCTCCAAAAGGCATCAAATTACAGATTAGACATTCTTATAATATGTCAACAAAAGTTAGAATTTATTTCCATCATTTACACTTTCAAAATAACAGAAAACAAAAAAATGGCGTCTGCAAAAGTTTGGGCACCCTGCAAAGTTAATATCTTGTACTGCCCCCTTTGGCAAGTATCACAGCTTGTAAATGCTTTTTGTAGCCAGCCAAGAGACTTTCAATTCTTGTTTGAGGTATCTTTGCCCATTCTTCCTTACAAAAGTCTTCCAGTTCTTTGAGATTTCTGGGCTGTCTGTCACGCACTGCTCTTTTAAGGTCTATCCATAGATTTTCAATTATGTTGAGGTCAGGAGATTGTGAAGGCCATGGCGAAACCTTCAGTTTACGCCTCTTGATGTAATCCCCCGTGGATTTCTTAGAACAGTGATGTGGCTTCTCCCCGCTAAATGATAGTTTTCACACACAGTTTGCAGATGTTCTAAGAACAGTGATATGGCTTCTCCCGGCTACTGTATACTTTTCTCACACAGTTTTAAGATGATTGTAGAATGTACAATCATCTTCAAACTGTGTGAGAAAAGTATAAATTAGCCGGGAGAAGCCATATCACTGTTCTTAGAACAGTGATATGGCTTCTCCCCGCTAATTGATTGTTTTCACACACAGTTTGCAGATGTTCTAAGAACAGTGATATGGCTTCTCCCGGCTAATGTATACTTTTCTCACACAGTTTTAAGATGATTGTAGAATGTACAATCATCTTAAAACTGTGTGATAAAAGTATAAATTAGCAGGGAGAAGCCATATCACTGTTCTTAGAACAGTGATATGGCTTCTCCCCGCTAATTTATACTTTTCTCACACAGTTTTAAGATAGTCCTCATCCACCTCCATTTTTGATTTTTTTATGTGATTTTTTTTTTTTTTATTATTATTTTAAGTTATTTCCCTATCCCCATTTCTTTGTAGGGCACTTGTCCGACCCTTACCCCCATTTTCCTTCCTTTTGCAGACCTCTAGGACTTTCCAGGACTTTCTTACAGCCATTTTTGTGCCTAAAAGTTTGGGTCCCCATTGATTTCAATAGGGTTCGGGGTCCGTGTCAAAGTTTGGGTCCTGTCCGGACCCGAACCCGGACTTTGTCCCGAACTTCAGCCGAACCAGCAGAACCCGAACTTCCAGAGGTTCGATCAACTCTATATTTGTACTAGTATCTCTTTATAATGGAATAGTGTACCACAACTCCAGTGTCTGCCAGATCTTTCTGGAGGGATCGTGCATTCAAACGTGGGTTTTGAATTGTTTTTCTCACAATCCTGTGAGCTGTTCTGTCTGATATTTTTCTTGGTCTTCCAGATCTTGCTTTAACTTCCACTGTTCCTGATGACTGCCATTTCTTAATTACATTCCGAACAGAGGATATTGACATCTGAAAACGCTTTGCTATCTTCTTATAGCCTTCTCCAGCTTTGTGAGCGTCAACTATTTTCAGTTTCAGGTTTCTAGACAACTGCTTAGAAGATCCCATGGTGCTGATTGTTGGGGCAAGGTCAGATGAGTCTGGGCATTTAAAACCTGTGAGATTGACATCACCTGGTCTTCCCAGACGATGATTGAGAACAATCCATGACACTGGCAGGTCTCAGCCTTGCAAAGGGGGCAGTGCATGCTATACATTCTGCAGGGTGCCCAAACTATTGAAGACGCCATTTTTTTGTTTTCTGTAGTTTTGAAAGTGTCAGTGATGGAAATAAAATCTAACTTTTGTTGACATATTATAAGAATGTCTAATCTGTAATTTGATGCCTTTTGGAGATTTTTCCATCTTTCCTTGGCTTCTTTATGCACATTAATACAAATTTTTACCAGGGGTGCCCAAACTTTCGATCCCCACTGTATTGATTGGTTTGCACAAAAGTTACAGCGCCTACAAAATAGGGGATAGATTTATGGCATTTTTATTTTTTTACTAGTAATAGGGGCGTTCTGAAATTTTTAGCGGGACTGCGACATTGTGGCGGACAGATCGGACACCTAAGTGACTTTTTTGACACCTTTTTGGGAACCAGTGCCATTATAACAGTAATCAGTGCTAAAATATGTACTGCTATTGTACTAATAGCACTGGCAGGGAATGGTTAACATCAGCGGAGATCAAAGAATTAACTGTGTTACCTGGGAGGTGTTTCTAACTGTATGGGGGACTGTGTGACTGCAGAAACTCACAGATCCCTCTTCCTGCATAGCAGAAAGACAGGATCTGTGTGATCTCCCCTGCTAGAAAGGAGATCTGCCTTGTTTAGACAGGCAGATCCCTGTTCTGTCACTGCGGGGAACGATCGCAGGCGGCCGGTGGACATCAAGTCCGTCCCACCCGCTGATTGGCTCCCCCGCTGGCCAAATGGAGCGCGTGCGCCTGCAAAGTTCGTTCCTGCGCCGACGTACAATCACGGCGATTCACGGGAACGAGCCACTTTGCCGTAGTAAAACAATGGTGGCTGGTCTTTAAGTGGGTAAAGTCTATCCTTGGGCAGAATGAAACCCTTAAGGCCCGCACACACGGTCCGATTTATCGGTCAACAACGGTCGTCCAAAAGCCTGTTGGCCGAAAATCCGATCGAGTGTACACACGATTCTACAGCCAAATTCCAATCGTCGTCCAACTTCTGAGACTAGAAACTTGTGTTGGCCAACAAGGAGTTGGCTGATTGTTGGCTCGTGTGTACAGAAGTTGACCAACATTTTGTTGGATTTGCAAACACGCATGTCCGGAAGCCAGGAACGAGTCAGAAGTGTCAGTTCGTGTAAAACTATGTTCCTTATTGACAATTCACATTCGTGAAGCGGCAATTGAATTGAAAATTGCGAATTAACGCTCAGCAAACTTCTACTAACTAGAAATTAGCAGAAGGGACCCAAAGGGATGTGCACGCAAGCTGAACTTCCTCTTTATACGCTCGTAGCACGTCACTACGTTCAGCTTGGTCGGACGATTGCTTGCTTCACGTTAGTACGCTAGACCAAACCGCCGTCGCCCAATTTGGACAAAAATTGAATGTTCCGTTGACCAACCATCGGCTCGTGTGTACGAGGCTTTACCCTTTCTTCCCACAACCATACCAGTTTTTAAAAGAAGCTTTAAACCCCACTTTACACTCCCCTGCTATCACATATCTTTTGCTGGGACCTCTTCCAAGAGTGGGGACCAGTAATCCAGCACTGCAGTCTGGGTACTCTATTTGTGACAGCATGCTGCTGCACTCTTTCTGGAGAATCAAGAACCAATATAAACTATCCTCATTATTGTGGAAACACAAAAAAAATATGATCCTTTCACTCTGCAATCCAAAAAATAAAAGACTCAGAATCCGGGACATCATAGGTGTGCACAGCCCGTTGCATTAGGGTGCGCACCCCAAAGCTCAAGCACACATACCTTTCTCTGCAGCCTCAGTTGCACTTAACAGTGAATGAATGGGAGGGGCTCTGTTCTGAGCGACTTCCTATTCATTCACAAAAGGAAGCATAGTAAACACAGTTTACTATGCTTCAGTTATAATTTAACACAGTGAGTGAGTGTGTTCACTGTGTTAATTTAGAAAAGGACATATTAATTAGCCCCTTCCCCCATTCTCCACCCTGAAACATTCCCCGCAACAGCTAGGGGGAGAGGAGAAGAAAGGAGGGAAGCCAACAGCACTGCGGTTGGGGGGAGGGGCGTAGCCTGGGGGGGGCCCGGGCAGTAGGGGGAATCGGCACCACACAGAATGATTAGGGTGTGCCCAGGCACACCTGGCACACCCCCTGTGCACGCCTATGCGGGACATCATGTGACTACAGATTAAGGCAAATAAAGGGGCTTTTAAATAATGGGCTTTTTGAACTAATATGATGACTAGTTAGGGACAGGGTTGATGTTGAGAGATTATCTTTAACAAGTCCAATTACTGTCATTACTCAAATTCAAATTTAAGCAAACCATACTATGTTTGTGTTCCCACTCAAACAGCATAAATATTAATATATATTTTTAGTGTGTTTTACCTTTGAAATGTTTTTTCGGAGAAGGTGTCATCACAAGGTGCAAACATTTCTGAACAAGTTCAGGGTGAGTCTGTCCTATAGGAAGGCTAAGGACAGACTGGGTTTCCACTCATTAACATCCAATGAAGAAGCCCAGTTTTTAAATCTTTAACCATTTAACCCTTTCTTAGGAGATTGTCCAAATTTAGGTATACACACATAAACCTCAGGACAAAATATAATTTTTATAAAGTCTTCCATTATATATACACTTTCTGTCTGAGCCTACAAAAACCTTATTAAAATACTTCAGACCTACTTAGCACCCAAATAAAATAGAAAATAAATTCTGCCATCAGTGGGAGAAAAGTGCCTGGTGTTAGTGGTGAGTGGCAGGATAAAAATTCCCTCCCATCAGTGGGAGAAAAATGCCTGGTGTTAGTGGTGAGTGGCAGGATAAAAATGCCCTGCCATTAGTGGAAGAAAAATGGCCCTGGATTTAGTGGTCAATGGGAGGGAAAAATACCCTGGTGTCAGTGGTAGAAAAATAAGCCCTATTTAACACTCAGATCCCAGGTTTTCCCAACTTAAAGTGGATGTAAACCCGAAAAAAAAAATGTAATTAATAATTCTGCCTGGTAGAGTATAGCATGTTATGCCATCTGTGCCCAGTCTTGCCACAAAGAATTAATCCAACTGTGAGTAATAAGCTTATCTTTTTTCAGGAAGAGAAAGTCTGACTAACAGGGAAATACACAGTCGATCCGCCCCTTGCTCTGTGAGTGACAAGCAATTTGCTTATCTCCTTCACACAGCAGAGAAAGTTTTACACTCCCCTCTTCCTCCTTTCTCAATGTCTCAGTATAGAGGTGGGTGGGGAGGCTTGTGACATCACAACTCCACCCACCAAACTCCAGCAAACACAGACACCCTCTGATTTCAGAGTTTTACAGAGCTGCTAGTGCTTACAGGAAGGACATTTGCAAGATAGGGGTAGATGCAGGAGCCTTGCATGTACATATACATTAATACTGTGTCATTAGTTTATACTGGGTGGGTGGTGGGTTTACATTCACTTTAACGACTTGCCGACCGCCAACCGCAGTCTGACGGCGACAAGGTGGTTCGATATGGCAAACCGCCGTCATATGACAGCAGCTGCGATATCACTCACTGTGAGCGCGCGCACGCCGCTGGAGGTGCGCTCGCGTGCTCACTGTGTTCGGGGGGGCCAGGGAGCGTGTAGGTTGGACTCAATCACTGCCGGCTACCCGCGATGGCCCCCCCCCCACAGTGAAAGAATGGAGGTCCGTGTAAGTAAACACGGATCTCCGTTCTGTTAGAGGGGGAAGGGCTGAGATCACAGGCTTCCTGTATACGGAAGCTGTGATCACTCCCTTCCCCCAGCCAGGCCAGCCCACACACAGTTAGAACACGCCACAGTTAACCCTTAGAGTGCCCCCTCCAGGTTAACCCCTTCACTGCCAATGGCATTTACACAGTAATCAATCCATTTTTATAGCACTGATCGCTGTATAAATGCCAATGGTTCCAAAAAAGTGTCAAAATGGTCCAACATGTCCGCTACAATATCACAGTACCGCTAAAAATTGCAGATCGCCGCCATTACTAGTAAAAAATAAAAAAATAAATAAAAACCCCAGAAATGAATTCTCATCATCCGTAAACGCGGCAACTTTTGCGCAAACCAATCAATAAACGCTGATTGCGAATTTTTTTTTACCAAAAATATGAGGAAGAATATAAATCGGCCAAAACCGATGGAAAAAATGTTTTTTTATATATTTTTTTTTTGGATTTGTATTTTAGCAAAAAAGTAAGAAATGTGGGTTTTTTTGAAAAATTGTCGCTTTTCTTTTGTTTATAGCGGCGATCATAAATGACGCGGAGGTGATCAAATACCACCAAAAGAAAGCTCTATTTGTGGGAAAAAAAGGACTCAAATTTGTTTGGGTACAACATCGCACGACCGCGCAATTGCCAGTTAAAGCGATTCAGTGCCGAATTGCAAAAAGTGCTCTGGTCCTAAAGTGGGAAATCCTTCCGGGGCTGAAGTGGTTAACATTCAGACCCCAGATGGGCCCTCTCCTAACACTTAGATACTAGATCAATCCCCCTCAACATTCAAACACCAGATCAGGCCTCCTTCTGACCTCAGATAAGCATCCCTTATACTTCCCTTCAGCCCCCTGAATTACCCTTCAGTTCATTATTCCACTTTAAACTTCTTTCAGGTCTGAGATAAGCCCTTCTTTAGACTCAAGTCAGCTTTCCCCCTCCACAACCCCTTAAGACCCCAGGTCAGCGTTGCACCCCAGAGCAGAAGTTTATACGAGACTTTTCTTTTGACTCTGAGGCATGTGATGTTTTTGTCACATGACCAGAAACAGTGGGGATAGGTTTTCCTCGCTCACCTATAGGGGCACCAGTTAGGTACCAGAATCGGGTTCTAGAATGCAGGAACATGGAGTGGGGCCCAAGATTTGGTTCAAATCTCTGGAAATTCCCAAGGAAGTTGAGGTTAGCCCTTGGTGTACCCCTTAGAAGGCGTACCCCTTGCACATAGTGCTTTGCTACTAAGTCCAACAATACATTTTCATACACTGGGCTTCAGCAGTTCTCATCGATTTCTGTTGTTCAGGAGCAAATTGGAGCTCCATGCTTGAGCATACCTTTGGTGACCTACTGGCACAGTCATGTTACTCTATGCAGAATATCACACCCCTGAAAACGATGAGCATGTGATTTTTTTGTACTTCACACTCCAGCCCCCAGGTTATACTGGCTCTAGACATATCAGTCTTATTTAATAGCAGGGAGCAATGTGCAAAGGGCAGCAACCATTGAGTGCAGATTTTATATTTCACTGATCTCTCTACATTAATATGTAATCTGCTTTTCACTATAGAATGGAATTCAGGCAGATGGATAAGCAATATAATATAATGTAATATATACAATGTAGTATACAAAATAAATATATACATAAATAAATAAAACATTTATACCCTATTGACACACACAGCGATTACAAGCCCAATGTTACTACGGACTCTGAAGACTAGGAAGAAAAATATTATGAATAGGATTAGATGACTGTACATGGTAATCCTCCAAGAAGGAAAGATAGGAGTATTTGCATATCAAACAAAGGAAATTGAGTAATGGGACTTTAAAAGTGCTAATACAGCTACCCTCATGAAAGTAAAGAAGAGATACTGTATAGAACATCATAAAGTTTACTCCAGAGTCATATAATTAAATACAGGTAAATAACCGCAAAAGGTGGAAACATATAGGTTGAACATTTGCAAATATGTAATCAGCAACCTCATACACCTTCCCATGCATATAAATACGCATATAGCTTATATTTAACCAATAGTACATAAGTGAAGATGAAATATGAAGAAGGTTTGATATCCCAACACGTTTCACAAGTTGAGCTTCTTTAGGGGTTCAAGGGGTGCAGCGGATTAAAAAATACAACCGATTTAACTTACATATTTAAACGTCAATAGTAGAGTTGAGCAAACCCGAACTGTAAAGTTCGGGTTTGTGCCTGGGGTGTCCGTGACCCAGACCCGAACCCGGACATTTGAAAAAAAGTTTGGGTTGGAGTTCTGGGTTCGGGTATTTGATCACGCATGTTGAATAGCTGCAGGGCAGCCAATCAACAAGTGTTTCACTGGTTTGCCCTTAGAAGCCATCACAGCCATGCCTACTAATGGCATGGCTGTGATTGGCCAGTGCATCATGTGACCCAGCCTCTTTATAAGCTGGAATCACTTAGTGCTGCATGTCACATGCTCTCTGGGTAGTGTAGGGAGAGGATGATGCCGGTGCTGTGAGGGACAGATTGCAGATAGATAGATAGGTAGAGATTACTACTGCTACTACTGCTTTTAGGGACAGATTGCAGATCTCATCCTGCATTACAGAACGATCTGACTGGACTAGGTAGAGTCTACTGCTTAGAGGGACAGATTATTGTTCTAAACTCATCTTCTAGTTCTATAGGGTCAGGTTCCTGCTGTTGCTGTAAGGGACAGATTATTGTTCTAAAATCATCACCTACTCCTATAGGGTCAGGTTCCTGCTGTTGCTGTAAGGGGCAAATTATTGTTCTAAAATCATCACCTACTCCTATAGGGTCAGATTCCTGCTGTTGCTGTAAGGGGCAAATTATTGTTCTAAAATCATCACCTACTCCTATAGGGTCAGGTTCCTGCTGTTGCTGTAAGGGACAGATTATTGTTCTAAAATCATCACCTACTCCTATAGGGTCAGGTTCCTGCTGTTGCTGTAAGGGACAGATTATTGTTCTAAAATCATTGCCTACTCCTATAGGGTCAGGTTCCTGCTGTTGCTGTAAGGGACAGATTATTGTTCTAAAATCATTTTGCAACCCTCTAGCACTTTCCAAGACTCTTTTACAGTCATTTTTGCGCCGAAAAGTTTGGGTCCTCATTGAATTCAATGGGGTTCGGAGTAAAGTTCGGGTCAAGTTCGGTACCGAACCCGGACTTTTTTCCGAAGTTTGGCCAAACCCACCGAACCCGAACATCCACGGGTTTGCTCAACTCTACTCACAACCATATATGTTATTCAAAGCATTATTTATCTATAGGTGAAGATCTGCAGGGAACATATGCAGAGAAAAAGACAGCACTGAACTACAGGAGGTAGCCCTCAACAGTCCCAACTACGGAGCATGCGGATGATGTATAGGAGGGAAGCAGGCCATAATACCCACAATTAAATAAACACCTAAAACAGGAGAAATTAGTATGCTCATAAGGTGTAAACCTTATATAGGGCAAAGGCCTAGTGTGTCCATAAGGGACATGTAAAAAACAGAAATACCTATACTGTAATAGACTGAGAAGATGAAGCTAATTAAAATGGCTTCCTGTCGTACGCCAGTCAGGCCACCAGATGCCGAAAGGTACAGTCAGCATGGCCAATAAATGAAACAAAAAAAAAAGTGTCATCACTAAACATAAACCCCATTTCCATATACAGCCTATAGCTCAAATAGCAACAAATGGTGCAAAAAACAAATTACGTAAGATAGGATTGAAGCGCATATGTGATCCTCACCCAGACCAATTAATGAAGGACACTTCCAGCCATACGGATAAGTTATGTAGCGCTGCCCCCTTGAGGGTCGCTTGAAAATTCCATTGCCCTTTGTCTCCCCGACTCTGAGAGTCCTCCACCACCCCCTGACACTCAGGGTAAACTCATGTTATAACATTTTTGTTTAATTTGACACACTTCAGTGAAAGAGACCACACAAAGGTATGAGTTTAAAGCATTTACATAACACTTTCTGTATGTTGCTGTAAAACTTCAGATTAAACAGAAGTTGTATCTCAAAGGTTGAAGACCAACAGTTCACACGATTAAACACATCAAGTTGCTGTAGAAACCTTAATGAATAATAAGGAGACAGCAAAAGCAAGTGTGAATCACTGCTCCCTGCTATTCACCAGTAGTAAAATGTAATGGTAACAATGAAATTCCTCCAATTGGGTTTAGTCAAAATACCAAAGTGTTCACCTATAAAAGCTATAAAGATATATTACTTAGAACATATCAATAACAGCTAATGATTAGGATATTTAGAAGTTGGTGAACTAGAGGTAAATTGATACCACTCAATGGAATACAAATAAATCAATACCACTCTATGATGATTCAGCTAAACTGATGCAACTACAAAGAGCAGTATGCTTTACTTATCTTAATCCTCCTGCTCTATTTCAGAGAGTTCTTAGGAGAATTCAGTGGCACTAAATATAACAGATCTGAGTCCTGCTAAGTGGGGGAAAGTAGCTGTAGTTGTAGCAATTCCATGGTTAAAGTTTAGTGCGTCTTCTGCCGGCTTTGTTACTTTGAAATTGACTACCTAAAAAATAACTGTGCCCTCTAACTCTCAGGATATGGCACAAAAGGTAGGTTAGCAACTTCACTGAATTGAAAAGAAACCTTCACAGTGATCACTTACAACTAGCGGCAATCCAGTACACTTAATTAATTGTAATCCAGTATCAGCAATTGTATAGTAACACTCAGATGCCTAGGACCTTTCCTTTTAGAAAAACAGATCAGTACTCCTATTGAAGGGCCTGCGCTCGCTCACCAAACCGGATAGATGACGGAAGATAAACGGTCCTCAGCTCAGATGATGGAACTGATGAGCTGGGAGACGATGATGTACTCCTGCTTTGTGCTCCTGGATTCGGCCTCCACTGAACTTCTCCCTGCAGCTCTCCGTGATTGATCGCTTCTGTTGCCAGCTTAATCTGGCACAGACTCAGATGATGGTAGACTGGTCCCACCAGTCACCCGCTGGAACACGTTAGCGAGGCAGCTTGCTGGAATGCTGTGAAAGGGTAGCCCGCTGGAACACTTGTTGTAGGCCTCAGCCCCACTGTAGAGGCACACAGAGCCCCTTGCTGAGCCATCACACCGTCCAAAGAGGCCAAAACAAGCCCCTTCCTTTGACTTAAATAGGTTCTCCCATGAGGCACTGTTCTTCCCAGGAGCCTTCCAATGCAGCATGGTCCGATGGGAATTGAAGTCCATCCACAGCAGAGTCTGATGACATTTCTCTCTCTTACACTACAAGTCCCACAATGCATCACTCTCACACAGCTCCACTCTTTATTAAATCAACTCAGCACTAGGGGGAACTCCCCACAGCATCCCATGGGCACAAATGTCCCTATGCCAGAGACGTAATGCTGGACTCCTGGGTGCACTCTCCCCCCATTTAAAGTATTTGGCCCCCAAATGCTCAGGATTTTTTTTAACCTTTGAAAAAAAACAGAGTTCATTTAACCTAATTTTCATTTAAATTCAAAAGTACTGACAAACTTCTGGGTTTTGTTGGAACCACCTATACACATTTTCAGTAAGTTCAAGTCAGTTTTCTGGCAGGCCAGGGCAATAGCCGTGTCTCACCCAGTTGTGTCAGAGGTTACATGGAGAACGCTCCCAGTTTGATTATTTTGTAACAAAGGCTGGGGTGGAATCCGCTCTTTGGATTGTAGGAATCAGTCTATCTAAACTTTCTCCTAGAGTGTCCTAGGTCAATCTTCAGGGAGGGTGAATATTCCTTCAAAGACGGATAGGAGAACTAAATTCTGGCTGAGGAACAATGCTCTCCTCAATATTACCAAATGAAGGGGACGTCTTATCAATTCTTAGTTCAGGGTGAAAGATATCCTTTATGTCAGAGGTAAAGGTAATCCCATTCTCCGATCCAACGGGGGGGGGGGGGGTGTAACTCGGCTGTCATAGTATTCCTCCAAATGAGTATCCAAGGTAGAACCATCTGTAGGTATAGCTAGGGAGGGAACATCATCTTCGAGGATACAGTTTATCTTATCCGACACATTTAGAGTGGAATTCTCAACTGGCTCCTCAGTACCTTCAAGCACAGGAATACAGTCTTCAGTATAGCTCATTAAGTCTCCCTGCTTAAAACTGGTAGGAGGCAGAACATCAGGACTATCTCCAACACCCATTCCTTGGCTGGGTGGCATGATCTGTGAAACTAAACTATCTTTCTCAGGCAATCGAACATTACAAAAGATGGAGAAACTTTAGGAACAGGCTTAACCCGCTGGCCCAAAAGGGACATTCCTTCCCTGTGACAACAGTGGAATATTTCTCTGTGGCCTGGAAGAATTGGATGACCTGCTGACGTCAGTGGGCGATTTGGACCTTCAGTACCAAGGCCAAACCTACTTTTCAGGGATAACTAATGGGTCCCAAATCCAGGATGGTATCACTTCATCATATTCACTCTCCTCAGAGACTGGTCCAATGGGCTTGACAGGAAGTTTCCTTCCGGATCTAGTCTTAGGAGGGCTTGGATCCTCAGAGGGAACATCTAAAACAGGAGATATCTTAACTACATCAGAAATGGGAACTAAATGATCTCAGTGCCTCGGTTTTCAAAGGACCATCCTGGTCTTTGGGCCGGATCTGATATACAAGCAATCCTGGAAGCTGCTTACAGATGATATAAGGATGAGGCCTCCAACAATCAGCTAACTTATGTTTCCTGGGCACTCCTACATTTTTTAACAGTACCCTGTCCCCCGGCTGAAGATCCTGGACTCTCACTCGAATATCATAATTCTTCTTGTTTCATGCTTCCCGTGCAGTAGCAGCTTGCCTAGCCATTTCATATGCTTGCTTTAAATTTTCCCTCAGCCAGTCCACATAACCTTTATGAGAAGTCAGAGATGTATCGTTAGCAGATGTCCCAAAGACTAGGTCAATATGCAACCTAGCTTCTCACCCCAGTTGCACCACTCACAGTACTATTGTAAGCGTGTACTAAAGTGGCAATATTCCTTGATCAGAGTGAATTTGAACGGGCAGTCCATAGTGGACGCAGAACTTTTCCACTAATACCTTGGCTACCATAGCAGCTTGCTGATCCTTGGTAGGGTAAGCTTGAGCATATCTGGTGAAATGGTCTGTTACCACCAAAATGTTGCTTCTTCTACCTTAATTTGGTTCCAGGCACAAGAAGTCAATACACACTAGGTCTAGAGGGCCCTGAGTTTGTAAATGCTCCATAGGGGCAGCAGAGGTGGGAAGAGTCTTTCTCTGAATACAAGAGTAGTTTTCTACCTCTCTTCTCATATCTGGCCAATAAAACCTAGCCCTAATACACTGAAACATCCTTTTTATGCCCAGAAGTCCATGTTCGTCATGTAAGGACACTACAGCAGAATTTCGATGTTTCTCAGGTAGATACAATTCCCAAGTTTCTTCTGTCCCCTCACCAGGGCATCGACTATGGAGTAATCCATCTCTTAGTTGCAACCGATTCCATTCTCAATGCAGGGTTCTAGCCTGTTTAATAGTGCTACTCAGGTCACTTGACAGAGAGGATCCTGCTCCTGGTTAATCTTGATCTCTTTCTTGGTTAGCCGAGGAAGCTTCTCACTCCTCACTTCGGTCAATCCACATTAGGGTAAGGGTATCCCTGCCGGTGAGACTCCTATAGATTCAGTTGGCAAGAAAGTCCACTTTTGAAACTTCTGATCCTGACGATATGGCCGGTGGGACAAAGCATCCGTGTCTCTATTTCTGGTGCCTGGACGATATTTTAAACTGAATTGAAATCCAGCCAATGCAGCCAACCATCTATTCCCTGTGGCATCCAGCTTTGCAGTCATCAACAAATAGGTCAATGGATTGTTGTCAGTCTTGACAACAAATTGCGCCCCATACATATAATCCTTCAATTTGTCCACAACTGCCCACTTCAGGGCCAGAAATTCCTTACTTGTGGGCAGGATAACTTCTTTCAGAGGGGATGAGACTTCAGCTCACATATGCCACTGGTCGAAGCTGACCACCTGGCTCTTGATAAAGTATTTCTCCCAATCCATCCCGGCAGGCATCCACATGAAACTCATATGGTTTGGATGGGTTGGCATAAGCTAGGACTGGAGCCTCAGTTAGGCTCACCTTCAGTTGTCTGTAAGCTTCCTCACACAGGGGGGTCCACTGGTCACAGATGGACTCTTTTTTCCTCTTCGCCCAACTTCTTCTTTTGGTCTTCCATCTTCCTCCCCCCGAAGCCATGTGCAATAATTCATTAAGAGGCTTTGAAATCTTGGCAAAATTGACCATAAATCTCGGATAATACGAACAGAACCCTAAGAAGGATTTCAATTCCGCCACAGTCTCTGATCCTGGCCATGCAGTGACCGCTTCCAGTTTCTTTGGATCTGTTGTTACCCCTTTAGCCGAAACTACATGTCCCAGATAAGTGACCAAAGTACGATAGAACTGACACTTCTCGAGGGATAACCTTATTCCTTCCTCATGAAGCCTCTCGAATACCTTCTCCAGCCACACCTCATGCTCTTCCAGGGTTCTTCCAAACACTATAATATCACTATACATCAGGGAGGGGTTACATCTGACATCACCTGTGGCCATCTTGGAAGAGCGTGTTTGCATACACAGCAGTCTATGATTGCTTGCACTTGGCTTCAAATGCTCGTTTTGTGAGTGTTTTACTTATACTTTTACTGTGATTAATAAATCCATTAGACCAGGGGTAGGGAACCTGCGGCTCTCCAGCTGTTGTAGAACTACATTTCCCATTAGGCATTGCAAGGCTGATGGATACAATTACTCCCAGAAGCATGATGGGAAATGTAGTTCTACAACAGCTGAAGAGCCGCAGGTTCCCTACCCCTGCATTAGACGGAGAGCACTAGATTCTTTATTTTTTATTTATGGTGGAGTTCTTCCTGTGGCAAGAAGTTGGATATCCTCTGATGTGGGTTTGAGCAGCTGGTTGATCTGTCAGGGTCAGATCATTAAGGTGAGAGGCCAGTCTAGCCTTTGGTGGATGGGAGCTGTCACACCTGAGCACCTGCGTGTTTTTCATTTATCCTCACTTCACAGAGGATTATCTTTCACTCATGGACTTTACTCATGGAAGTTTTCCAGACTTCTGTTCAATGAATGATCACGTGCTGTAGATCAGTTGATTATTTTATGTATATCTATCATCAAACTTCATTTTAGCGCTGCACTTTTTGTTATAACTATAATATCATTGCGGTATACCAAGACTTCTACCAAGTTTATATCTCCCAATGTTCTCTCCATCAGCCTTTTGAAAGTAGCAGGTGCTCCCATCAATCCTTGTGGCATTCTGTTGAACTCAAAGAACCCCAAGGGGCAAATAAAGACCGTCTTCTCCTTTTCCTTGGCGCACATGGGTATTTGCTAGTCCCCACTCTTAATATCCAACACACTGAACCATTTAGCTCCAGCCAAACACTGCAAAGCATCTTCGATCCATGGAGTAGTGTACTGGTCAGGAATCAATCTCCAATTGAGAGTCTGGTAATCTATGCACATCCTTAGAGTTCCATTCTTCTTCCAAACCACTACAATGGGAGAGGCATACGGACTTCTGCACTCTTGAATCACCCCAGACCCTTTCAACTCTGCCAATTACTCTCTCAAATCTTCTAGATCAATAAGCGGGATACTCCAAGCTCTTTCCTTGAATGTTTTTTCCGGTGATGAGTACTTTTGGCACATCCCACATCAAAATCGTCACTAGCGAAGATCTTCTCCCATCGGCATAATTGAGACTTCATCCTCTCTTCAGACAGGAGGCAGACCAGCAGCACACTCTTCCATCTCTTTTCTCAAACCCTATGGCTCCCCTTCCTTTCCTCAGGCATCACCGGAGTCGCTGCACTCACTTGGCCCACAGACATCCGTGTCTTCAGGATCACAGGACGGTCAGAAACATTCTGCAAGTTAATGGGTACTTTCTTCTTATTCCTCAGCAAAGCCTTAGTGGGTACTATCTCAGGAACCATGGCCAAGCCTGCCCCTTCCGTTTGAGCATCCACCTCCAGCACTACAAAGGGTCCAGGATGGTCCCAGGTACGTTTTACAGTATCCTTTAAACAGGTGACTTCCCCTGGCTGAAGCACAGTCTCTCTCACATCCAGTTTCCGCAAGCAACCTACCCCATGGACTGGAGCTTTCTTCTCCTGGATCACTTGCTGGCAAACTTAACTTGATACAGAGTTGGGTGAATTTCTTCGGGTACAGACCCATCTTCCTCTATTACCTTCTCAAACAGTCGTTGGGCCAAATCAGTATTAGTTTCAATTATCATGGAATTGTGCTCAGCTCCTGCTAGTCTTGGACACACCACAGCTAGAGTATCAAAATTTTCGACCCGCCCTGTTGCAGCTGGTCCGAAGGAGATTCGTATGGGAATATATCCATCGTAGGGAAATTTGTTGGTTCCAAGTCCCCAAATCTCCACACTGAGACCCTCTGAAGTTTTCCGCCTTCTGGGTAGCCAATATTTGCTGTAATGCTTTCAATAACTCCGCAATGAAGTTGAAATCCTCTTCTCTCTTTGGGCATTGTCTTCTGAAATGACCAGATTTCCTACACTTAAAGCACTTCCGAGGATCAATCTTGTCAGTCTGAGTAGTAACTTGAGCTTCGAGGACCCTCAATAAAGTTTGCTGTAATTGATCTTGAGCTTGGGCCTAACTGGAGATCCTTCGGGTATTGATGAGGACACAGGGATTCTAGTGCTCTCCCCCTACTCCGAACCCTCCTCGCTGTCTACCGTGAATGATCCTGACTCAACTTGTATTTGCTGAGCCGACACATTTCAAGCTTTAGGGGTGGCATTTGCCCCTCCAGGGGATCCTTGGTTCTTCTCATCCAATAGGGCTTCCTCTTCTCTGACCATCTACATTAATTCGGGATACGTTGGTGCAACATCTTCATTAAATCGGGATACTTTGGTGCAACCTGTACTCCCTTCAGCAATAATCGTAACACAATAGGGTGATTAGGCCTTGCTCCTTGTAAAATCCGCCCCATCTCACCTTATCGGCTTCCTTTGGATCAATACCTTTCTTTAGAATAATTTGATGCAATACTCGATCCACTCTGACAACATATGCAGACAACTTCTCCCCTCTAGACTAATGAGCATGTTCAAATTTGTACATCAAATCAGGAATCTCCTCCACTATTCCATACACTGCACACAAGGCTTCAATATAGTCCATAGCCACACACTCTGGCTTCCCTCTCTTTAAGCTTCAAACACATCTACTGCTGGAGTTCGCAGGCTTTCACTTATTCGTTGTCTTTTTACTGCCTCAGGCACATTTTAATCCTCTACTGCTTAAATAGCCTGATCCATCCAGCTTTCAATCTCTTCCTCACCTTCAGGAGTGGGTGTACGGCCGGAGAAGAACTCAATTTTCTGTAACCTTGATGGGCCGTAATATTATTATTATTATTATTAGTAATATTGTTGCTCTTGATCAAGCTTTCTACTAACCGACTCATGTCCATGTAAAATGAGGCAGGTGGCAATCCCTTGATAGTGGCCTCAGCTCCCCTTTCTTCTATATCAGGTTCCACTGATGCACATTGAAATTCCTCCTTTTCTGAGTCTTCTTCCATCTGTAAAGGTATGATCTGAGCCTCCAACCCTTCCACTAGACTCACGGTTTCTTCCCAGCTGGAACACTGTCTCGACATTCCACTAGAGCATAGTATGATCCTCATCATACTCTGTCTTCAGATCCACAACATAGGATCCCTGACTTGGAAAGGCCCCCCTCAGCATCAATCACACATCCTTTTCAGTCCACCCCACTCCCGGTAACTTCAATAAACTGGCCAACTCTCTCGACTCCCCTCTTCCTGTGCCCACTTGGTGGTGGCAGCTGAGTCCATCTTGTCCCTGGGTGGTTCTTCAGACCTTCTGGGGTTCGCCATAGGGGGAATCCGGGATGAGCGCCCAAATGTAGTGCTGCCCCCTTGAGGGTCGCTTGAAAATTCCATTCGCCCTTGGTCTCCCCAACTCTGAGAGTCCTCCACCACCCCTGACACTCTGGGTTCACTCATGTTATAACCTTTTTGTTTAATTTGACAAAATTCAGTGAAAGATACCATTATGAGGTATGAGTTTAAAGCATTTACTTAACTCTTTCTGTGTGTTGAAGTAAAACTCCAGATTAAGCAAAAGTTTTATCTCAAAGGTTGAAGACCAACAGTTCACTTTTAAATCACACGCTTATAAAGGCCTAACACATCAACTTGCCCTAGAAACCTTAATGAATAAGAAGGAGACAGCAAAAGCAAGTGTGAATCACTGCTCTCTGCTATTCACCAGTAGTAAAGTTTAATGGTAACAATGGAATTTCTCCAATCGAGTTTAGTCAAAATACCAAAGTGTTCGCCTATTAATGCTATAAAGATATATTACTTAGAACGAATCAATAACAGATAATGATTAGGATATTTAGACGTTGGTGAACTAGAGGTTAATTGATACCACTCAATGGAATACAAATAAATCAGTACCACTCTATGATGATTCAGCTAAACTGATGCAACTACAATGAACAAAATGCATTACTTATCTAAATCATCCTGCTCTATGTCAGAGAGGTCTTATGGGAATTCAGTGGCACTAAATATAACAGCCCAGAGTCCTGCTAAGTGGGGGAAATGTAGCTGTAGTTGTAGCAGTTCCATGGTTAAAGTTCAGTGCGTCTGTCGGCTTTTTTACTTTGAAGTTGAGTACTGTGTAACTGTGTCTACTAATCCTCAGGATATGGCACAAAAGGTAGGTTAGCAACTTCATTGAATTGAAAAGAAACTTTCACAGTGATCACTGACTTTAACCAGTTCCCTACCGAGCCATTGTAAAATGACGTCGGCAGGAACTGCTTGTCGATCCGGGTGGACGTCATATGACGTCCACCGCTACTGCGGGCCCCCAGGGGCCCGCACAGCGGCGATCATGGATCGCTCGTCTGCCGAGGGGTTGTGTCCCCCCCAGATCGGGGTAAAGAGCCAATAAAATTGGCTCTTTACCCCGTGACCGGCTGTGTCCAATCCAGATGGTCACAAACGGGCCTCACGTGCACGCTGGCGATCGGAGCTGAGGCTTGTCCCTCGGACAAAGCCCAGCTCCGATCCGTGTAAAGAGCCAATAGATTTCGCTCTTTACCACGTGACCGGCTGTGTCAATCACAGCCGGTCATGTGATGTAAACAAACCGCGGTAACGAGCTGTACCGATCGTGTGTGACAGGGAGATTGCGGTAACAGCTTGTTACTGCTTACTGTACACCAAGCACACTGATCACCCTCCCCCCAATAAAGAGGACCTGTCCCACCCCATCAGAGTACCTGTCACAGCCGATCAGAGTACCTGTCACCTGTCCATCAAAGTACCCGAGTACCTCTCACCTGCCCATCAGAGTACCCGAGTACCTGTCACCTGTCCATCAAAGTACCCGAGTACCTGTCACCTGCCCATCAGAGTACCCGAGTACCTGTCACCTGCCCATCAGAGTGCCTGTCACCTGTCCATCAAAGTACCCGAGTACCTGTCACCTGTCCATCAAAGTACCCGAGTACCTGTCACCTGCCCATCAAAGTACCCGGGTACTTGTCACCTGTTCATCAGAGTACCCGAGTACCTGTCACCAGTCCATCAGAGTACCCGAGTACCTGTCACCTGTCCATCAGAGTACCCGTCACCTGTCCATCAGAGTACCCGAGTACCTGTCACCATGAGCCTATGAGACTACCCGTCCACTGTCCATGAGCCCATAAGACTACCCGTC
>BLSH010300883.1:535676-560350 GCA_018402905.1 Glandirana rugosa | reverse complement strand
GCCCCCCCCCCCCCCCCCCCACAGTCTGTGCTAAGATACAATTCAGATTTTGCAATAAAAATGTCATATATGGTGAGATACTCCCAAAGGAAAATCACATCTAAAGGGATGCAGACCCTGCAAATGTCCTTATTTGAACCCTGTAGTAGCTGATTGACAATTACAAAACTTGAGTTTAGGAGCTTTTGGCATTTTTTATGGCCAAAGCTCCTATACTCAACTTCATAAAAGCCTATGCCTTTTGTAAATCAACCCCTATATGTCCATAGGCTTTTACAAGAGTTAAAATTTTAACAGGGGTCTTAAACTGGCAGCCCTCCAGCTGTTGCAAAACTACAAGTCCCATCATACCTCTGCCTGTGGGAGTCATGCTTGTAACTGTCAGCCTTACAATGCCTCATGGTAGTTTCGCAACAGCTGGAGGGCCGCCAGTTTGAGACCCCTTGTTTAGAAGCTGCTGCATTTAGGGGAGGTTCAATCCCCCTCAACCTCCCTCTCCTGAATGCGGAAGAATCGCGTTCAGGATAGGAGCGTTTTGACTGCCGGCCACAAAACGTGGTGCGTTTTTACCGCGCCCGGCGGTCAACCTAATCTTACTTGTACATGAGCCCTTACCCTTTCTTCCCACAACCATACCAGTTTTAAATGAAGCTTTAAACCCCACTTTTCACTCTCCTGCCATCACATATCTTTTGCTGGGATCTTTTCCAAAAGTGAGGACCAGTAATCCAGCACTGCAGTCTGGGTACTCTATTTGTGACATCATGCTGCTGCAGTCTTTCTGGAGCCCTATAAATTGTCCTCATTATCCAGGCAGCAATGTGGAAACCCCAAAAAATGATCCTTTCACTCTGCAATCCAAAAGATAGCAGACTCGGAAGCCGGGACATTATGTGACAGTTTTTTAAACTAACATGATGACTAATTGGGGGGCAGGGTTTATGCTAAGAGAGTATCTTTACCAATTCCAATTACTCTCATTGCTCCTAACAAAAATTGACAACTTAGGCCCCTTTCACACAGGGTAGACTCCGGCAGCGGATCCACCTGCTCAGACGCATGACAGGTCCGTGTCCGCTGATCCCCACTGAGCAGGCGGATGACAGGTCCGTGTCCGCTGATGCAGAGCAGAGGCAACCTGCTGTTCTCTATGGGGCGGTGTCCGTTTCCATCCAACTGTCATCCGATCTGCCAGACGAATGGGGAATGGATGTCCATCTGTCTGTTTTTAGTGGACTGGATCAGATTGGATGTCGGCAGGTGTCAGCATACACATGTCTGCTGACTTCTGCTGCTCCATAGAGAGCAATGACAGTTTTTCAGGTGGACCCGATTGGTCCATTAGTGTGAAAGGGTCCTTAGACTCCAGGAACAGACTTCCTTCGGGTACAAGCTACATACTACTTCTTTTAAGGCTCATCGCTGCTAAACATAGCCACATTTAGCCCTGGTTCACATTGATGCTACTTTGAAATTGCTGCTACTTCCCTTGAAGTAGCGCGATTCCAAAGTAGCAAGGTCAATGCGATTTCAGGTGCTACTTGATAGACATCTGTGTAGCTTCATGCACAGATATCTATTGAAGTCGCACCTGAAATCGGCAAAAGTAGTGCAGGAACTATGTGATGTGTGTGAACAGGTTAATTTATGTTCAGGCAGCGCTTGCAATCTATGGTGTTCCCCCTATTTTTCTTTTAACATAAGTTTTGTGACTACATGCAATCTCATATGAGTGCAACAATAATATAGCAAATAAACACACAGTAATAAATTAACAATAAAGTGCTGTGCTCTGTGCAAAAAAATTCTGGTGTGCAGTCCGTATCTCCAATTATAAGGTCTAAAAAGTGCTTATTGCAGTCCCAAGGTGATACTGCTTCAAATCCTTTTCCTTTTGAAATTCTTCAAATTCTTTACATCATAAAGTGCTCGTGCTGTATATAAGTGCTGAGTAGTGATAAGTAATATCTCAGGGTATTGTGCCCTGCTTACCAGATTCTTTTGACTCTCCAAACTTACGGTGTGGAGAAGTCATGCGCGCTTTAGGTCTATAATCCGACCTATGGATATTGATGTCCTCTGCTTCCGCTCGCTCTCTCCTCGGTTACCATTCCATATATGAATGAAAAAAGGAAGAACTCATGTACCTCTTAGAACGGTTTAATGGCCAAAGTTTTCACAGTGCAAACATCATAAAAAACAATTGCAGAAAAAACTGTGATCGTTCCGTGCCCTGCTCGCACTGGTGCGCACCTTCACTTCCTGCTTGCGGGTCAACAGAACGTGGCCTCTCGCACCTTGTGTGTCACTGACGCATTTCGTCACTTCCTGTGACGTCATCGGAGGTGGGCCCAAGGTGCGTTCCATGGCCTTTTATACGTACGTCATTATTCCTAACTTCTCTCACATGTGCTTGCTAATGGGAGGTTACCCTTTCCACTGCTTAGTTGGCCGGTCATGTGACCGCTCTTCTTTATTAAAAACCCATAAGCTTTATTAAAAGATATAAATCCCAATTTTTTCTGCAATTGTTTTTTATGATGTTTGCACTGTGAAAACTTTGGCCATTAAACCGTTCTAAGAGGTACACGATGAGTTCTTCCTTTTTTCATTCATATATGGAATGGTAACCGAGGAGAGAGCGAGCGGAAGCAGAGGACATCAATATCCATAGGTCGGATTATAGACCTAAAGCGCGCATGACTTCTCCACACCGTAAGGTTGGAGAGTCAAAAGAATCTGGTAAGCAGGGCACAATACCCTGAGATATTACTTATCACTACTCAGCACTTATATACAGCACGAGCACTTTATGATGTAAAGAATTTGAAGAATTTCAAAATGAAAAGGATTTGAAGCAGTATCACCTTGGGACTGCAATAAGCACTTTTTAGACCTTATAATTGGAGATACGGACTGCACACCAGAACGTTTTTGCACAGAGCACAGCACTTTATTGTTAATTTATTACTGTGTGTTTATTTGCATATATTATTGTTGCACTCATATGAGATTGCATGTAGTCACAAAACTTATGTTAAAAGAAAAATAGGGGAAACACCATAGATTGCAAGCACTGCCTGAACATAAATTAACCTGTTCACACACATCACGTTATTCCCCGCAGCAACTGGGCTACAGCAGCAGCTGCACACACACCAGACATTGCACTTTATTTACACTAGAGGACAAGCGCTGCTCAAGGTCCTTATACCTTTCCTTACAACCAGTGCAGGAACTACTTCTACAAATCGGTGTGGCGCTGAAAAATCAGTGTCGCACCGATTGGAACTGTGCCATTGTCGCCAATAGGCTGTGACTTGTCATGTGATTTGAGAGTTCAATGTGAACCTAGGCTAAGACAAAGAAAAATTAAGAGCAATTAGGAACACCACTGCTATTGTGCCATAACAATCAAGCTATTCTTCATTCAACCCTCTTTTTGTAAATGTTGCGTAAATTATATCAGAAATGGCTAAAACTTGGATAAAAACAGATGAAAGAAAATGGGTGAACCATAGAGCCATAGGTTGTGTAAACATTTATCTAATGACCCTTTATAAATACCCCCACACAGTATTATTCTAGAAATAATGCAATGCCTGGAAAATAATATTACAATATCACAGCATTCAGTAAAATGGCACTGCAATGAACAGTTATTTAAAGCAACCAGTCTGAATCCATCTGGTTCTAGTCTGACTTAAAGCGGAGGTCCGCCTAGAACTAAAATAATTAAAAGTCAGCAGCTACACATACTGTAGCTGCTGACTTTTAATAATAGGACACTTAGCTGTTCTGGAGTCCAGCAATGTTGGCACGTGCCGTCGATCTTTGGATTGGGGGTTGGGTGCAGCCGCGCCCATTGTGGGTAAGGGAACCCGGCAGTGTAGCATTACAGCTTCATGGCACCCTACTGCGCATGTGCAAGGCTCCGCTGCGCTCTGCTATTGGCCCAGCGACCAGTAGAAGAGCGAGGAGGGAGGAGGGAGCCGGGCTGCTGACTTCAGCGGCCGTGGCCACCGGCCCGAGCTCCCGGATGTGTGGAAAAGGACACCTGTCAAAGACAGATATCCTCTCCCCCCTTCCCCCCCCCCCGAAAGGTGCCAAATGTGAGACCTGAGGGGGTAGGGAATCCAATCAGTGGAAGTTCCACTTTTAGGTGGAATTCCGCTTTAACCACTTCAGCCCCAGAAGGAGTTACCCCCTTCCTGACCAGAGCATTTTTTGCGATTCGTCACTGTATCATTTTAACTGACAATTGTGTGGTCGTGAGACATTGTAACCAAACAAAATTGATGTCTTTTTTCCCCCACAAATAGAGCTTTCTTTTGGTGGTATTTGATCACCTCTGTGGTTATTTTTTGCTCTATAAACAAAAAAAAGCGTCAATTTTGAAAAAAAAAATCTATATTTTTTACTTTTTGCTATAATAAATATCCCCCAAAAAAAGTAAAAAAAACTAATTTCTTACTCAGTTTAGGCCAATATATATTCTTCTACATATTTTTGGTAAAAAATATCGCAATAAGCGTATGGTTTGCGCAAACGTTATCGCGTTTACAAAATTATGGGAATAGATTTATGACATTTTTTTTTTTTTTTTTTTTTACTAGTAATGGTGGCGATTTTTAGAGGGACTGCAACATTGCGGCGGACAGATGGGACACTTTTGACACTTTTTTGGGACCACTGACATTTATACAGCGATTAGAACTAAAAATAGCCACTGATTACTGTATAAATGTCACTGGCAGGGAAGGGGATAACACTAGGGGTCAATCAAAGGGTTAAATGTGTTCCCTCTGTGGTGTTCCTAACTGTAGGGGGATGGGTTGATTAGAGGCGGAGAGAGATCGCTGTTCTTGAATACTAGGAACAGACGATCTCTCTCAACTCCCCTGACCTCCCCGTTCTGCAGTGTCTTGGGAGCGATCGCGGTGGCTGGCGGACATCGAGTCCGCCCCACTGGCTGATTGGCTCCCCTGCTAGCTAGTGAGTGGCATGCACACGCGTTCTCGCCACCGTCGTACAGCTACGGCGTTTTGCGGGAACGAGCTAACCTGCCGCCGTATAACAACGGTGGCTGGCCGGCAAGTGGTTAAAGTGTATTTGCACTTTTGCAGTCAAGTTCAAGAAAACCATACTAGGTTTGTGTTCCCACTCAAACAACATAAATATTAATATGATATTTTTTAATGTGTTTTACCTTTGAAATTTTTCTTGGAAGAAGATGTTATCTCAAGCAGCAAACATTTCTGAACAAGCTTAGGGTGAGTCGGTCCTATAGGAAGGCTAAGGACAGAGTTTTCCCTCATTAACATATGATGCAGAAGCCCAGTTTTTACATCTTTAACCATTTAACCCTTTCTTAGGAGATTGTTCAAATTTAGATATACACACAAACTGTGTGTTTAAAAAATAATTGTTAAAAACTCTTCCATTTCATAGGCTTTCTCTCTGAGCCTGGGGGGGCTGTAACGCAAGTTTCGGCAGGCTTGGGCGGAGCAGGGCGAGCCCCCCTGCCACCCGACACGTGTCGGGCGGCAGACCTGCTTAGCAACCAAATGAAATAGAAAACAAATTATTTATTTAGGAATATGTAACATGCAGAATAGCATACAAAGTGCATTTGTTAAGTATATGTAACCTAGTGGCTTTTACATTGCTGTGGAAGGGAAAAAATGCTCCAGCTTGGGTGGCCAGTGGGACAAAAAAACGGTCATTGGTAAATAGGAGAAAAACAAAATGCAACTGTTAGTAGTCAGAGGCTGAAACATGTGGCATCAGTGGGACAAAAATGGCCGGTATTAGTGCTGAGTGGCAAGATAAAAATGTGCTTCCATTAGTGGGAGGAAAAATGGTCCTGACTTCCGTGGTTAGTGGGAGGAAAAACCCCCCCCGGTGTCAGTGGTAGGAAAAAATAAGATCCCCTTAACACTCAGATCCCAGATTTGCCCAATTTAACATTCAAAGCCCAGATGGGCCCCCTCCTAACATTCAGACCCCAGATCTTCCACCCTTGACACTCAGACAACAGATCAATCCCTATCATGTACCTGGTGACGACTGGAATGTTGCGGAAGCCTCTCTTGCACCTCCTGCCCAACACTCCTGAAGGTGGAGACAGAGAGTGTGAGGGCACGGAGTGGCTGGTGAAGTCCGCTCTTAGGTGGATGAAGCAGGGGGGTCTCAGTCCTAGGAACAAGATACTGAAGCAGCTTTGCACCAGAGCAGGAGATGGTATCAGAGCTGGTATGCAAGCAGTGACCAGCAGCAGCCAGGTAACAAGTGGCCGAGTCAGCAGACAAAACAAGTCCAGGAAGCAGGCCAAGGTCGGTAACAGCTGGGCAGCGCAGTACAGAATCAGCAGGCAAACCAAGTCCAGTAAACAGGCCAAAGTCAGAGAGATCAGGTGAATAAGGTTAATGCAGGAGAAAGCTGGGTCATACACAGGTAAGCAGGTTCAATGAATCAGTTCACAGGAACACAGGTACAAGCTGAAGACCATTCAGCGTCTGCTCATGGTGACAGGCCAGTTTAAATAGTCAACTGGGCGCCAAGTATGCAGACTAATTCATATGTGTGCGTGCACGTGTGCAAGTGTGTGCATGAATGTGAGCACAATAAACAGGAATAGTACATCTTTGCCTAGAAGTATTAGCATGTGAACACCAATATGAGCATTAGCCCACACTGGTTTTCTGGTGCTGGGAATCTGCTTTACCTTACAATCCCTCTCAACATTCAGACATCAGACCAGGCCTCCTTCTGACCTCACATCAGCCCCTCTAAACTTCCCTTCAGTTCCTTAACCCTTAAACTCCTTTCAGGTCTCAGATAAGCCCCTCTTTAGACCTCTGATCAGCATACCCCCTCCACAACCCCTTTGAACCCCAGACCCTCTAAACTCCCCTTCAATCCCTTAACCCTCTTTAAACTCCTTTCAGGTCTCAGATAAGCCCCTCTTTAGACCTCTGATCAGCATACCCCCTCCACAACCCCTTTGATCCCGAGACCCTCTAAACTCCCCTTCGATCCCTTAACCCTCTTTAAACTCCTTTCAGGTCTCAGATAAGCCCCTCTTTAGACCTCTGATCAGCACCCCCCCCCCCTCCACAACCCCTTTGAACCCCAGACCAGTGCTGTACCTCAGACCACACTGAAGAAGTCTATACTGGACTTCCTTTGTGACTCATATGATATTTTGGTCACATGACCAGAAACATTGAAGATAGGTTTTCCTCACTCGCCTGTAGGTGCACCAGTTAGGTACTGGCATTGGGTTCTGGAACACAGAAACATGGGATGGGACCCAGGATTTGGTTTAAGTCTCAGGAAAAGTCCCAAGGACAGCTGGGGACATGCCCTTGCACATGTGTGCTTTTCTACAAAGTCCAACAATACATTTTCATGCACCGAACCCCCCAAAACACAGGCTGGGCTTCAGCAGTTCTCATCTATTTCTGTTATCTAGGAGCAAATTGGAGCTCCATGCTTAAGCATCCCTTTGGTGACATACTGGCACATTCATGTTTTATGTTTTAAAAAGAATATCATGAGCATGTGGGGTTTTTTTTCTTCACACTTTAGCCTCCAGGTTATACTGGCCCTAGACATATCAGTCTTATTTAATAGCAGGGAGCAATGTGCAAAGGGCAGCAACCAGTGAGTGCAGATTTTATATTTCACTGATCTCTCTACATTAATATGTAATCTGCTTTTCACTATAGAATGGAATTCAGGCAGACAAATATGCAATGTAAAATAATGTAATATATACAATTTAACACACAAAATAAATATATACATAAATAAATTAATTGATTGATTAAACATTTACACTATTAACACACACAGCAATTACAAGTCCAATTTTACTATGGACTCATATGCAAAGAATTAGTCCAGGACAACAGCTAAGTATATGCAGCATTTATGGGAATCTGACCAGTTAGCAGGCATTGGTTCACATATACATATTTTAGTTGTGCATTTAGCTGATTGCCTGGAGTTCCACTTTAATTAAAGGCCTGATTGACATGTCACATATATTGTTTCTGAAGACTAGGAAGAAAAATATTATGAATAGGATTAGATGACTGTACATGGTAATCCTCCAAGGAGGAAAGATAGGAGTATTTGCATGTCTAGGGATGTTTTCTAAACCTGCTGGGTGTTGGAGTTTATACGGTTTTATACTTGAACCCTGTACCAGTAAATTTCTTTAAAGCGATATCATCATCTTATTTTTATTATGGATGTTAACCCCTTCATGTCTAATACTGGCCATACACTATACGAAAAATCGTCCGAAAATCGGTCATTTGGACAGTTCGTTCGTTTTTCGGCCAGTTAATGGGCACAAATCAGTAATTGGTTGGGACGTTTTTGAGCCAAAAAAAATGAAGGACAAGTTTGGAAATTTTCGGCCGAACGAACAATAAATCGAAAGGTTAATGTGTTTCCCGTCCAAACTGTTTGCACTAGGTATATGTGAAAAAAAGAACAAAAAACTGATTCATGTATGCCCATTGAACGATTTATCGGTCATTACGTGATGGCGCTATCGTTTGCTCTCACAGCCGATTGTTCGTTTTTTTGAAAATGGATTGGGCCAATTTTTCATATAGTGTATGGCCAGCATAAGCCTTTTTCTGACATTTGTTGCTTTAAATTAAAATCCATATTTTTTGCTAGAAAATTACTTAGAACTCCCAAACATTCTATATATATATATATTTTTTTTTTTTTAGCAGAGACCCTAGAGAATAAAATGTTGATCGTCACATGGTATTTGCGCAGCAGTCTTTCAAACGCAATTTTTTTGGAAAAAAGCCGTTTACATGAATTAAAAAAAAAAACAGTAAAGTTAGCCCAATTTTTTTTGTATAATGTGAAAGATGATGTTACATGTATATAAAAAAATTTGCAGTGCTAATAACTTAAAGTGCTAAAGTGCATAAATATTTATAACAGTACATGTGTATCATACATCAATATTAACCACTTCACCCCCGGAAGGATTTCCTGTTATAGGACCAGAGCACTTTTTGCGATTCGGCACTGCGTCGATTTAGCTGACAATTGCGCGGTCGTGCGAAGTTGTACCCAAACAAAATTTGCATCCGTTTTTTCCCACAAATAGAGCTTTCTTTTGGTGGTATTTGGTCACCTCTGCTTCATTTCTGATCACCGCTATAAACAAAAAAAGAGCGACAATTTTGCAAAAAAAAAACCAATATTTCTTACTTTTTGCTGAAATACAAATCCAAAAAAAAATAAAAAAATAATTTATTCATTGGTTTTGGGTGATTTATATTCTTCCTCATATTTTTGGTAAAAAAATCGCAATCAGCATTTATTGATTGGTTTGCCCAAAAGTTGCCACGTTTGCAAACCATGAGAATTCATTTCTAGCGTTTTTACATTTTTTTTTTTAGTAATGGCAGCGATCAGCAATTTTTATCGGGACTTTGATACTGGGGCGGAAATTCCGGACATTTTTTACACTTTTTTGGTACCGATGACATTTATACAGCGATCAGAAATTTAAATATCCACTGATTACTGTATAAATGTCATTGGCAGTGAAGGGGTTAACATGCGGGGGGAGATCTAGGGGTTAACTGTGTTCCCTGGGTGTGTTCTTACTGTGAGGGGGCAGGGCTGTCAGGGGCATAAGAGATCTAACTGATCCCAGTGACAGGGATCAGTAGATCTCTTAGATGCCGCCTGTCAAAATGGGGAACCGCCATGTTTACTTCGGTGGTTCCCTGTTCTTTCCCTCTGGCAGCTCATCACGGCTCGCCGGCGGACATCTGGTGGGCCCGTGCCGCGGGCAAACTCCAGAGTGTGGCGGGCACAAGAGCGCGCCACCGGTTGTGCGCTCTCGCCCCCTAGCTGCCTGTCCATAAATCGCCGCCTATTTACGGCGATTCACGAGACAGCACTGCACTGCCGCAGTAAGTATACTGCGCATGGTCGGCAAGTGGTTAAACAGTTCATATATTCAAATATCGAACCAAACCATATATATGATCAATATCTCCGATGTGAATAATAATAAGAGTAAACTATATCAAATGTTCAAATATAGTCCATATCCATCGTAGTAAATAGTCCATAAATTGTGAATAGAAGAAATCTATGAGATGTTACCACCACCGAAAGTGTTGGTTGGGTACGCTTACCCCAATATAGCTTATGTGGAAAGTGAATCTTGATTAGTTTTAATTAGGCACACCACCAAGAGCCTCCACCAAGTAAAAATGGTTGGGTACGATTACCCCTAGGTAACCTGTATACAGCCCATAGTAAGTATGATGTGGCCAATCCCCACCGAATATCCCCTGGAGGGTCCTTGTAATTCTCAGATGTTCAGGCATTCATCATAGACAAAGATAAGAATCTCCTCTGCTGCCAGTTCCAGCATTGTCTTTTCTCTACTTCCTCCCGACTGAGTCCGTATGTCCGTATAGACATCCGTCTATGATGTTTTCGCCCGTGCTTCCAATATTCTCACTATATTGCACGTGACCCTTCAAGGTGGATTCCAAATATTTATTGCATTGAGATTTTCTAGTCATTTGTGGACCCATTTTTGGACTTTATTACACCATATTGCTTACATTTGAAGACTTGGATAAGTCCACTTATGTGACACTACTGTACATATTTGCACATTTTTTGTATATTTGCACTTATTTATTTATCTACAATAAGTTTGCATTTAACTGTTTTTATTGTTGGATATTTTATTCACGTGACACATTTTTTATTTGTACTTGTTTATTAATTTGCAATAAGTTTGCACATATTTATATAATTTTAAGCGCCGCACTATATATTTTATTAACCCCTTCCTTACCGGGCACTTAAACCCCCCTCCTGCCCAGACCAATTTTTGGCTTTCAGCGCTGTCGCATTTTGAATGACAATTGCGCGGTCGTGCGACGTTGTACCCAAATAAAATTTGCGTCCTTTTTTTCCCACAAATAGAGCTTTCTTTTGGTGGTATTTGATCCCCTCTGCGTCATTTCTGATCGCCGCTATAAACAAAAAATGAGCGACAATTTTGCAAAAAAGAACAATATTTTTTACTTTTTGCTAAAGTACAAAACCATTAAAAAAATTATTCATCAGTTTTGGCCGATATATATTCTTCTACATATTTTTGGTAAAAAAAAAAATCGCAATCGGCGTATATTGATTGGTTTGCGCAAAAGTTATCGCGTCTACAAACTGGGAATTGATTTCTGGCGTTTTTATTATTATTTTTTTTTTTACTAGTAATGGCGGCGATCTGCGATTTTTATCGGGACTGTGATATTGGGGGGGACATGTCGGACATTTTTGACACATTTTTAGGACCAATGACATTTATACAGCGATCAGAAATTTAAATGTCCACTGATTACTGTATAAATGTCATTGGCAGTGAAGGGGTTAACCTGCAGGGGGCAGTGAAGGGGTTAAATATGTTCCCTGGGTGTGTTCTAACTGTGGGGGGGCGGGACTGGTCGGGACATAACAGATCTAACTGATCCCAGTGACAGGGATCAGTAGATCTGCTATGTCCCCTGTCACAGAACGGGGAACCGCCGTGTTTACAACGGCGGTTCCCCGTTCTGAGGCTCCTAAAAGTGATCAGCGGGTCTCGGGCAGACATCGAGTCCGCCCGACCCGTGGGCACGCTCGCGCAGCGTGCGGCGCGCGCATGCGCGCGCCGCCGCTGCCGCCGCCAGGGGGCGCGCTGGGGCATGCGCAGTGGAGGACGTCCATGGACGTCCTCCCGGCATTTCAGATCCGCGCTGGAGCTGTATTTTGGCAATAGCGCGGATCTGAAGTGGTTAATATTGATGTATGATACACATGTACTGTTATGAATATTTATGCACTTTAGCACTTTAAGTCATTAGCGCAGCATTTTTTTATATACATTGTTCACAACTGGTTGGGTTGTTGTGCCAGCTGCTTACGTCTTTATTCGATTTGGGAGCGCAGCATTATATATATAATTTCTAAAGATGATGTTACGCAGAGTAAATAGATATGTAACATGTCATGTTTTGAAATTGTGCATGCTCGTGAAATGGCGACAAATGACATTACTTTAAAATCTCCATAAGGGATGGTTTAAAAATGTCTACAGGTTACCAATTTAGAGTTACAGAGAAGGTATTGTGCTAGAATTATTGCTCTCGCTCTAACGATCATGGCGATACCTCACATGTGTGGTTTGAACACCGTTTACATTTGCGGGCGCGACTTACGTATATGTCGCTTCTTTGCGGGACGCTTTACTTTTTTTTCTGATTTATTTTATTTTAATTTTTTTAGACTGTGTCTTTAGATTTTTTCTTCTGATCATTTTTATTGCTGTCACAAGGAATGTAAACATCCCTTATGACAGTAATAAGCAGTGACAGATACTCATTATGGAGGGATCTGGGGTCTAAAAGACCCCAAATCCCTCCTTTGCACTTAAAAGCATTCAAATAGCCAAGTTTGACTGTTTTGAATACAGTCATTTTTTAAAAATTTGTGCGCCTTTAGGGCTCCAGTAAACCGGAAGTGATGTCATAACATCGCTTCCAGGTTACTACAGCTGAGACCCGATTGAAGCCGATTCCAGCTTCATCGGGTCTTCGGCCAGCTGGCGGATGTGTCAGTTGGTGCCTCAGGCTTCCCGGTGGGACAAGAAAGCCCTGGAAAGCCACAGAAGGTGGCGGAAGGGGGGGACGTCCCTTCCCGCTACTTGGGATAACAGCCGTGCTGCTTTAAACCGCATCGATTGCCATCCTAAAAAAGCCAACCGTTTTCTCTAAAAAACGGCACTGGGGTGATGCGTGCAGCTGCATGCATCACCCCGAAACAACCCCTTCAAGCCGAGGCCGCATATTTGCATACGGTCGGTGTGAAGGAGTTAAGGACTAAAAATATTTTGATATCTAAGTACTTATTAAATATTGCAAATATACCTCTAGGCTACTGGCACATGTCAACAAGCTAACTTTACTGTACATTTGTAAACTTGCATAAACAAAATGAATAAAGTGGATAACAAACACCATAGTCTGTCTTCTATTCTTATTAGCCATGGATTGTTGCAATTTGCACATTATCGGGGATTACATGTTTCACGTAAATTTGTGCAAACGTGGTTTCTGTCTCATGATGTTTAATTTCAAATGCTTCTTTATACATTGACATACCGCCTTAGACCCAGTACATCCAGACTGTATGTTGACTTGCTGACTTAGCACTATCCACAGACAGCTTAACTCTTCATTAAGACACAGAAAATGAATCCAATGCAATTTTATTTCAAATAAGTCCAGTACAGA
Organism: Glandirana rugosa; assembly: GCA_018402905.1. NCBI lineage: Eukaryota > Metazoa > Chordata > Amphibia > Anura > Ranidae > Glandirana > Glandirana rugosa. The sequence continues at coordinate 547,001 of BLSH010300883.1, read as the reverse complement.
GGATGTTTTTCCAGTGTTTTAAAACTTAAGAAGGCCGTAACTTTCTTAAGCCCTGTCTCTGCCAAGAACTAACACTGACTAAGGGAGCATGGAAGAACCAGGGGTGGGTCTAGCTACCATTGAACACACCAGTACTAAACAGGAGAGAAGAATAGAGGGAGATAAAAGTCAAATAAGTAAACAAAGTGCTCTAAGCCACCACTAGATGTCAGCATACTACGGAACAATAATAATGCAATTCATTACAACACAGAAACACACACACACACATATATATATATATATACTGTAAGTAGGACAGAACACACAACGCTGCGTTTTTTGTTTGTTTTTATATACTCTACATTTGTAGAGCAGTGCTACTAGAAAACTGCCCACTCTTTTTTTTTAACAAAAACCTAAATAAATTGGTGAATTTCAAGGAAAAAAAAAGAAAAATCCAGAATGATGAGAACAAAGAGACTTGGCCCTTGTGCCTTATTCTCATATACAGGTTTGCAGGCTCTCCTTTCTATTGTCTATTTCTTAAGCAATGCAGCGAGTATGATTGCTGGACAGTTGCAGAGATAAAATTAATTACCAGATAAGCCACATAGAGAGTGCATTGTTTCCAGTCAGTGTGAGTGGACCCATTGCCAATATGTTGAGATGAGAGATACAAGAAGCACAATCAATGTCCTGGTCTTGTAATCAGGAAGCACTCCATGAACCTGATTTATTAAAGGACGGTATTATCTTGATGGGCTGCCAGTACCCGGTGATGCTGCAAAGATGTGATTTGTTGTATTTGCTGAACAATATTATACAGGCAAGGAAGTGATCAATGCTTTTTGCTACTCATCATAATTATCTGCTATTGCCATCTAAGAGCTGCCTGCCCTACAACTGCACATTGTGTAAGATGAAAATAAACTGATTTATTCGTGTGCTACAAGATCATTTTCATACAATTAATGTCAAGTCTCCTCCTTATAACTGTGAAGCCCCAAAATTATAACCACCCCGTATCCAACTTATAATATCGCTATAAGACTGCACCCTTCACATTTGCAGTCATTCCATAACTTTGAGTGGATGTGATAGCATGCAGGTTGGTCTACTATGGCCATTAAAATATAATAATTATTACATCATTTCTGTCTGTAAATAGTGTATCATTCCTAAAAATTAACTATATAAAAGGCAAAGTAAGCTAACAATGTTAATAAATAATCTTGTTGTCATAGTCTCAAAGCAAATATGGCACAATCATCTACCTTTCAGTTTAGGTAATTATTAATTAAACTTAAACTCCAGGCAGGTAGAAACACCAAATCATGCAAGTACAGTACCTTGAAAAAGTATTCATACCCCTTGAAATGTTCCACATTTTGTCATGTTACAACCAAAAACATAAATTTACAGTATTTTATTTGGATTTTATGTGATGGACCAACACAAAGTGGCAAAGAATTGTAAAGTGGAAGGAAAATGATAAATTATTTTCAATTTTTCTAAAAAATAAATATGTGAAAGGTGTGGGGTGCATTTCTATTCAGCCCCCTTTACTCTGATACCCCTAACTAACATCTAATGGAACCAATTGTCTTCAGAAGTCACCTAATTAGTAAATAGAGTCCACCTGTGTGTAATTTCATCTCAGTATAACTACAGCTGTCCTGTGAGGTTTGTTAGAAAACCTTAAAGTGGTTGTCAACTCATGACAACCACTTAAACCTACAGGTAAGCCTATAATAATAAGGCTTACCTGTAGGTTCCCTGCATATCTCCTGAACATAGGTGTGCGCAGGGGGTGTGCCAGGTGTGCCTGGGCACACCCTAATCACTGTACGTGGTGCGGATTCCCCCTATTGCCTGGGCTTCCCCCTGTGTTGCGCCCCCCTCCTCCCCCGCAGTGCTGTTGGCTTCCCTCCTCTTCTCTCCCCCCAGCTCCTGTGGGGGGGTCTTTCAGAATGGAGAGCGGGGGAAGGGGATGGTAAATATGTCATTTACCGGCGCCTTCCTTTTCTACATGAACAGTAAACACACTTACACTGTGTTCATTCATAACTGAAGTGTTGTTTACTGTGCTTCAGTTTGAGAATGAGCAGAAAGCCGCTCAGCACAGAGCACTTCCTATTCATTCACTGTCCTGTGCAGCTGAGGCTGCAGAGAAAGGCATGTGTGTTTGAGCTTTGGGGTGCACACCCTAATGCAATAAGCTGGGCACACCTATGCTCCTAAACCTGCATGGTTTAGGAGATATACAATGTACTGTGATGTGCCCACATCATTGGCCACATGCGCAGTGAAGAAATGGCCTCCGTGCTGTTCCTTCACTGACATCGTGCCGCGATTGGCGGCTCCCGTGCACATGTGCGGTAGTGACGCCACGTGGCTCTGGCAAATCAGAGACTTGGAGTCCGCAGCCCAAGAAGGATGAGGGCCGAAGATGGACGTTTCCTGGAGCGGGGACAGCACAGGTTTCCAATGCAGGTAAGTGTCACATAATAGGCTAGTATGCGGTGCATACTAGCCTATTATGCTTTTACATTGCAGGGTAATTCAGAGCAACAAAGAGGAAGTAAAACCCATCAGGGTTTACTTCCTCTTTAATGAACAAACAGCATCATGAAGGCCAAGGAACACAGCAGACAGGTCAGGGTTAAAGTTGTGGAGAAGTTTAAAGCAAGGTTAGGTTATAAGTTACAAGTTTTGAACATCTCATGGAGCACTGCTCAATCCATCATCTGAAAATGTTGAGTTTGGCACAACTGTAAAACCTACCACGACATGGCTGCCACCTAAACTGACAGGCCGAGCAAGGAGAGCATTAATCAGAGAAGCAGCCAAGAGGCCCATGGTAACTCTGGAGGAGCTGCAGAGACCAACAGCTCAGGTGGGAGAATCTGTCCACAGGACAACTATTAGTTGTGCACTCCACAAATCTGACCTTTATGGAAGAGTGGCAAGACGAAAGCCATTGTTAAAAGAAAGCCATAAGAAGTCTCGCTTGCAGTTTGTGAGAAGCCATGTGGGGACACAGCAAACATGTGGGAAAAGGTGCTCTGGTCAATATGAGACCAAAATTGAACGTTTTGGCCTGAAAGCAAAACGCTGTGTGGCAGAAAACTAACCCTGCACATCACCCTGAACACACCATCCCCACCGTGAAACATGGTGGTGGCAGCATCATGTTGTGGGGATGCTTTTCTTCAGCAGGGACAGAGAAGCTGGTCAGAGTTGATGGGAAGATGGATGGAGCCAAATGCAGGGAATGGTGGTTCTACAAAATATTGACTCAGGGGGGCTGAATACAAATGCACGCCATTTATTTGTAAAAAAATGTTGAAAACCATTTATCATTTTCCTTTCACTTCACAATTTGTGTTGGTCTATCACATAAAATCCCAATAAAATACATTTACATTTTTGGATGTAACATGACAAAATGAGGAAAATTTCAAGGGGTATGAATACTTTTTCAAGGCACTCTATGTGTTCATTAAATATCATTAGGTCACTTTCACCCTGTTCCTGCCAAGGCAAATTCTCAGCTTAAAGCGCTGTTACGCTGTGAATGACAATTGCGTGATCATGCAACACTGTACCCATAAAGCTTTTTTTCTTATTGTTTTCACACAGAGCTTTCTTTTGGTGATAATTAATCACCACTGTTTTTTTCTTTTTTGCTAAATAAACAAAAAAAGACGGAAAATTTTGAGGAAAAAACGTGATTTTCTTCATTTCTGTTATAAAATTTTGCAAATAAATGATCTTTCTTCATAAATTTAGGCCAAAATGTATTCTGCTATATACTGACGGCCTATCTCATTTCTTGAGGCCGAAAATGCCAGAACAGTATACATATGCCCCAAATTACCCTCTTTTGGAAAGTAGATAGTTCAAGGTATTTAGTAAGAGGCATTGTGAGTTTTTTTTGAAGCTGTAAGTTTTTTATTACAATTATTAGGAAAATGAAACAATTTTCACATTTTTTTTTTTGCATACTGTCACCAGTGCAATACAGCATTATCATATAACTGGTGTGGCAGTGATCAGGGACACTGACTGGTGACAGTATGTAAGACATTTTTTTTCTTTTTTACAATTTTTTTTTTCTAACACACTGTGACCAGAGCAATACAGTGTTACCATAGTAACATTGTACTACTCTGGGGAAGTCATCAGCAGGGCCGGCTCTACCACTAGGCGAAGTAGGCGGCCGCCTAGGGCGCACTGCCGCCTAGGGGTGCCTGGCCACTGTTGATCTGTCACTGACTGCTCTGCATTGATTCATGTAAAAACAAAGTCTGACTGAGATGAGATTGTATTATCACATGCCATTTGTAAATGTATATAGAAATAGTGACTGATCTGCCAAATACCCCCCACCGCCTCCACTTCACCTGAGGCTGTATTTAATGGGCACAGATGAAGCTGTATTTGATGGGCCCAGGTGAAGCTGTATTGATTGGTGCTGGTGAAGCTGTATTTGGTGGGTACAGGTGAAGCTGTATTGATTGGCGCTGGTGAAGCTGTATTTGATGGGCACAGGTGAAGCTGTATTGATTGGCGCTGGTGAAGCTGTATTTGGTGGGTACAGGTGAAGCTGTATTGATTGGCGCTGGTGAAGCTGTATTTGGTGGGTACAGGTGAAGCTGTATTTGATGGGCGCTGGAGAGGCTGCATTTGATAGGCGCTGATCAGGCTGCAATTCATTGGCGCTGATCAGGCTGGGCAGGGGAAAGGGGGTGGAGCAAAGGGGGACGGCAAAATGAGGTTTCGCCTAGGGTGTCAAAAATCCTTGCACCAACCCTGGTCATCAGGATGATCAGGCATGAAAGGAAGCCATCTATGGTTTACAATTGTCATGTGATCTGCTGTGATGTTTTACAGCGATCCCATGACACTGGCAGTGGGCCTCCCAGTACAATAGTGCTCCTGCCCAACCTATAGTAAAATGACAGTCAGATGGGAGCACTATTGTTCTGGGAAGGTGTTAAGCATAACTCCCAACTTTATGAGATGGGAAAGAGGGGCACCTACTAGCATAAAGTTTGTAGGCAAAGGACACACCTCTGCCACTCCCCCATTACATGGAGAATTAATACACAAAAAAAAGATTGGTCAAACACACAAGTGCTTTTTTATCTCTGCTATTACTTTATGCTGGCTTTTGAAATTTACAAAAGCAACATTTAGAAATTAGATGAAGGGTTAGCACTGTAAGTCCTGTGAGTTTTTGATGCATTCCGGTACGTTTTTTGCGCTTTACTGTGTTCCAATATAGCCCAGTGCACGAAAAATGCAGCTTGTTCTATTTTTTTTTCTGGAACTGGAAAGCCCTGGAACTGACTGCACTGGTGTGAACTATGCCATTGGAAACCATATAACCTACTTTCCATGCATTTTTTATGCAGAAAAAAGAAAAGGCACTGGACTGCATGTGGTGTGAACTGGCCCTGAATAAAAACAGGAAAAGGAAGAAAAAAGCATCAGGAATGCATTCGGAACACGCCAAAAATGCATCTAAAATGCAGAAACACATCCGGAACGGATCTGGAGTGCCATTTTGTAGTGTAAACCAGCCGTTTTTGTCGTGTTTTTAAAACAAGTATATACATTGGACCAAATGAGGAGGAAACACAGAAAGAGGGACATTGTTCCAAAAGAGGGAGAATCCCTCCAAATCAGGGACAGTTGGGAGGAATAATTTAAGGAAAACCTCATCAAAAAAGAAGTTAATACTCACAGCTCTGAGCGTGTACTGCTTGTTTTACACATACACAGGCTGCAACGGTATTATATGTGTGGGTAGTTGACTCTCAGCAAGTGCATATTTTAGTAATAAGTCCACTGAATTGGAGAGCATGCCAAACAGTGGCAATAAATTGCCTTGTTCTGTAATCACCAACTCAGCAGCTACTACATGGGTAACCAGAACATATAACCAGGACACTTCTAATATTCTCCTGATCCAAGCTATCATTAAGTGGATTGGACTTTAAATTCAGGAACATACAATATCTCACTAACGTGAGTACACCCCTCACATCTTTGTAAATATTTAATCTATCTTTTCATGTGACAACACTGAAGAAATGACACTTTGCTACAATAGAAAGTAGTGAGTGCACAGCTTGTATAACAGTGTACATTTGTTGTCCCCTCAAAATAACTCAACACACAGCCATTAATGTTTAAACCGCTGGCAACAAAAGTGAATACACCCCTAAATGAAAATGTCCAAATTGGGCCCAAAGTGTCAATATTTTGTGTGGCCACCATTATTTTCCAGCACTGCCTTAACCCTCTTGGGCATGAAATTCACCAGAGCTTCACAGGTTGTCACTGAAGTCCTCTTCCACTCCTCCATGACCACATCACGGAGTTGGTGGATGTTAGAGACCTTGCGCTCCTCCACTTTCTGTTTGAGGATGTCCCACAGATGATCAATAGGATTTAGGTCTGGAGACATGCTTGGCCAGTCCATCACCTTTACCCTCAGCTTCTTTAGCAAGGCAGTGGTTGTCTTGGAGGTGTGTTTGGGGTCGTTTACGTGTTGGAATACTGCCCTGCGGCCCAGTCTCCGAAGGGAGGGGATCATGCTATGCTTCAGTATGTCACAGTACATGTTGGCATTCATGGTTCCCTCAATGAACTGTAGCTCCCCAGTGCCGGCAGCACTCATGCAGCCCTAGACCATAACACTCCCACCACCATGCTTGACTGTAGGCAAGACACACTTGTCTTTGGACTTCTCACCTGGTTGCCGCACACACGCTTGACACCATCTGAACCAAGTTTATCTTGGTCTCATCAGACCACAGGACATGGTTCCACTAATCCATGCCCTTAGTCTGCTTGTCTTCAGCAAACTGTTTATGGGTTTTCTTGTGCATCATCTTTAGTAGAGGCTTCCTTCTGGGACGACAGCCATGCAGACCAATTTGATGCAGTGTGCGGTGTATGGTCTGAGTCCTTCAACCTCTGCAGCAATGCTGGCAGCACTTATACATCTATTTCTCATACTTATACTAGTATAATTATACTTATACGTATATTCAGTACTGCTTGGACCTTGAAGAAGGGGAGATATTGTCCTGAAATTTTTTTATGTTAGTGCAAATAAAAAAAGTATCACGAACAGTACTCAATTTTCTCTGGCACAATTGCACTAATACGGCTACAATTACCTCATGTCTATTTCCGAAAGACAACCTTTGGATATGACGCTGATCACATGCAATCAACTTCTTTGGTCGACCATGGCAAGGCCTGTTCTGAGTGGAACCCGTCCTGTTAGACCACTGTATGGTCTTTGCCACCATGCTGCAGCTCAGTTTCAGGGTCTTGGCAATCTTCTTATTATCTAGGCCATCTTTATGTAGAGCAACCATTCTTTTTTTTCAGATCCTCAGACAGTTCTTTGCCATGAGGTGCCATGTTGAACTTCCAGTGACCAGTATGAGTGAGAGTGATAACACCAAATTTAACACACCTGCTCTCCATTCACACATGAGGCCTTGTAACACTAACAAGTCACATGACACTGGGAGGGAAGATGACTAATTGTGCGCAATTTGGACATTTTCACTTAAGGGTGTACTCACTTTTGTTGCCAGCGATTTAGACATTAATGGCTGTGACTTGAGTTATTTTAAGGGGACAGCAAATTTACACTGTTATACAAGCTGTACACTCACTACTTTACATTGTAGCAAAGTGTCATTTCTTCAGTGTTGTCACATGAAAAGATATCATAAAATATTTTATAAAAATGTAAGGGGTGTACTCACTTTTGTGAGATACTGCACTTTAAATTGTTTTTATTTATTATTAATGATTTTACCTAAATATGTAAGCTAATAAACTAAAAAAAAAATGCTGAAAAATGCCGAAAAACTCACTCTACAGCTACTGCTTTCCACCACTAATGTTACTGGCTTTTTTATAACGTCCAGTGTGCATGAGGCCTTAAAGTGGTTGTCAACTCCCCCCCCCCCCCCCCCACAAAAAAAAACCCTGCAAACAAAGGCATAATAAGCTTGTATACTGAATACTAGCTCATTATGAAATGCTTACCTTGGAACAAAGCTGTTTCTTCCAGGTCCGTGGCTCTGTCCAATTACAGCGCGGGCTAAATCGCTGTAATTGGTGGAGCCATGCTGACATCACTCCCGCGCATGCCCATGGGAGCCGCCAGTTACGGCACAATAACAGAAGAAATGGCACCCTGGGCTACCCAGGGGGCCGATTCTTCAGTGCACATGTGTCGATAACGTCGGCACATGCAGATACAGGGAATATTTCCTAAACTGTGGAAGTTTAGGAGATATTCCCGGGACCTACATTTAAGTCTTATTATAGGCTTACCTGTATGTTAAAGTGGTTGTCCAGAGTTGACAACCACTTTAAGGCTCGTTTTTTTTTTCTTTTTAAATAACAAACTTACCTCCTCTGTGCAATTGGTTTTGCACAGAGCAGCCCGGATCCTCCTCTTCTCGGGTCCCTCTTCTGCTCTCCTGGCCCCTCCTCCTATCGGGTGCCCCCTCAGCCAGCAGCTTCCTAAGGGGGCACCCGAGCCGAGTCACAGCTCCATCTATCCATTCAGACACGGAGCCCTAACCTGGCCCTGTCCCCTCTCTCCCTTGATTGGCTGACTGAGTTTGATTGACAGCCGTGGGAGCCAATGGTCTTGCTGCTGTGTCTCAGCCAATCAGGAGTAGTGTCCTGTATGGTTGCAGGGGTTGTGGACATCGACGAAGAGAGAAGGGGCTCAGGGTAAATATTAGGGGGTGCTGGGGAGGCTGCTACACACAGAAGTGTTTTTATCTTAATGCAAAGAATGCATTAAGATAAAAAACCTTCTGCCTTTACAACTCATTTAAGAGGTAGGCTGTAAGCCTGGGGGGGCTAGCTTTCATCTGATCCCACTCAGGAGCTGCTGCATTGTGCTGCCTTCATCCTTCCTGAGTGTGGAAGCAGATATCACCAGAGCAGGACAGCATCAGGGGAGCACTTCACCATAGTACAAGAGTGGCCAGAAGCCTCTTGGCCACCTTGATGTACTGTTTACTGTTGTTAAAGCAGTTGTATCACGATTCTGGCAAGTTTTTTCCTTTTTAAGTGTACCAGCAATCAGATTATATAGTGCTGTATGTCAGCGCTCCTACCTGCTTCCTTCTTAAGATATCTATGTATTCTTGTCCTATGACGTCGCCAGCACATGCTCCATAGACCCTCATTTTCCGGCAGGCCAGGACTCCGCCGAAAAAATGCAGGGTGTATGCCAGGGGGCCTCATTTCCTATTGTTGATGTCAGCCCCCGCATCCCGCCAGACTATAATGAAGAGCGGAGTCTTGTTTACCAAAAGTCCTGTGCGACGTCACAGGTGGAGGAGAGAGAGAGAGGGAGCTGCAGACATAGATGCTGGAATTTCTTTCGTTATTGCCGGACCGAAAAAATAAGTGAGGGCGGAAATAGACACCAGTACAAAACGCAGAAGCCCACAATAAACATGGCGGTGGCGATCCGGAGTGCAGAACGCAAAAAGAATCTCTTTTTTATACAGTAAGAAGACTTTCCATTTATTCTAAATATGATAGTTTAATTGATAATAAGCTATTATATTGTATTAAAGGTAAAAGAAAAAAATGTTAATAGAGGATACAACCGCTTTAAGTGGTTGTCAAGTCAGTTTTTTTTAAAAAAAACACCTGCAAGAGAAAGGCATAATGAGCTAGTATGCATCGCAGCTCATTCGCTCATTATGAAATGCTTAACTTAGATCGACGCTGTATCAGCGGTCCCCGAGCATCACTCATGTTGTTTCAGTTGTCTTCCGGGATCACGGGCTCCAACCAATGACAGCGCAGACTGCAGCGCTGTGTTTGGCAGGAGCCGCGCTGACGCCACTCCTGCGCATGCGCACGGGAGCCGTAATTTATGCCAAACTTCGTGAACTTCGGCCCAGTCAGACCGTTTCTTCACTGTGCATGTGTCGATGATGCCGGCACATGTAGATACAGGGAATATCTCCTAAATGGTGCAAGTTTAGAAGATATTCCTGGGACCTACAGGTAAGCTTGAATATAGGCTTACCTGTAGTGTAAAGTGGTTGCCATGACTTGACAACCACTTTAATATCTGTTTTATGAGTACCACCTGCTGGAAACGACTGTTAAACTCTTCTGTCTACTCTGGGGATTACAAATCTCCTACTCAGGAGTGAGCGCTCCATTGCAAGAAGAGGAAGGGGCCTCAATGCCAGCAGGACTGCGTTCATGTTACTCTGGCCATTGGTTAGGTAGAGCCTTAAAGTACTAAGTAGGCTGTACAACTGTTGCTGTAGGTATTTCTACTGCCATTAGTGATTTTAAAGTGGTTGTAAAGGCTTAGACTGGGTTCACACTGCGGAGCGGCATACAGCAGGAGTCCGGTGCGTCTCTGTTCACCGTTTCAGGTCCGATTTCAGCCCGAATTGCCAGAAGACGCACAGGACTCCTGTGCAATTCGCACCGGAGCCGCATCAGAGATGTGTGATAGAGAGCTGGTTCCAATATCCTGACATGCAAATTGCATGCGCATCCAATTCGCAATATTGTGAACCCAGCATGAAGGTTTTTTACCTTCATGCATTCTATGCATGAAGGTAAAAAACATTCAGTGTGCAGCTCCCCCCTCAGCCCCCTAATACTTACCTAAGCCCGATCTGGATCCAGCAATGTGCATGAGATCCAAGGCTCTCCTGGGTCTCTCCATCCTGATTGGCTGAGATGCAGCAGCAGGAGCCAGTGGCTCTCACTGCTGTCAATCACAGCCAGTGAAGTGGGGGCAGGCTGAGCTGTGCACTCTGTGTCTTAAGGACATAGAGAGCTGACTCGGGAGCGAACATGCACAGCAAGCGGCTTGGGGGCACTCAACAAGGGGGAAGGGCCCAGAGAGCCAGAGGGGGGCTTGAGAAGAGGAGGATGGGGGCTGTTCTGTGCAAAACTGCTGCACAGAGCAGGTAAGTACCATGTTTCCCCGAAAATAAGACCTCCCCTGAAAATAAGACCTACTGTGATTTTTAGGGTGGGCTGCAATGTAAGCCCTACCCCAAAAATAAGTCCTAGTTTAAAGTGGTTGTAAAATCCTAGAATGCACTGTATTACAGTGTTATAAAATGTAAACTGTGTTTGTTTCTGTAATCTATTTGTGCCATATATCCTCTGTACAAGCGCCGCCCAGCACTCAGCTGATCTCCTGCTGCTCTCCTCCTCTTCTCCCAGCTGTCAGTGGGGGATCTCGACCGCCCCCTCCAGTGCTCAGAGTGTGGAAAAGAGCAGCGGCGGATCACG
>BLSH010300883.1:525638-535666 GCA_018402905.1 Glandirana rugosa | reverse complement strand
CCCCCCCCCCCCCCCCCCGCAGTGCTCGGAGTGCAGAAGAGAGGTTCGGCGGGTCACGGAAGCGATATAAGAAGGTATTTGGCACAAATAGATTACAGAAACATACACAGTTTACATTAAATAATACTGTAATGCAATGCATTTTAGGATTTTACAAGCACTTTTACACCATTCCACTGGCCTATGGGGATTCCTAACAGGCAGGGAGGGAGATGGGGAGAGAATACAGCACATGATAAGACCTACCCCAAAAATAAGCCCTACTTTTATTGCCAAAATTTATATAAGACCCAAGCTTATTTTCGGGGAAACACAGTATGACATGTTTGTTATTTTTTTGAAAAAAATATGTCCTTAACAATCACTTTAAGGCTCATTCACTGTGTTGGATTACAGATGGATTCATCTGTGGTGGATAACTTTTTTCCCAGTGGGGACTTTACTATGAATGACTGAGCTGCAATCAGCATATTCACGTTTGGCACGTGGTTGTGGTGCAGTCCCAATGATTTCAATAGGTGAGTTTGACAGGGGGCGCTGCCTGTCAAACTCGACATGATGAGTTAAAATTGCTGCACTGCAAAGGATTGCAGCCATGGCAATATAAACAGACCCGAGTGGCTGCCATATTCGCTTTGATATGGGTTCCTATCCAGTAACACATTGTCAGCAGGATGGGAAGTCAGGGTAAATCTTTCTAAAGCTGGTCATATAGAGTGCCTTGAAAAAGTATTCAGACCCCTTGAAATTTTCCACATTTTGTCATGTTACAACAAAAAACGTAAATGTATTTTATTGGGATTTTATGTGATAGACAACACAAAGTGGCACATAATTGTGAAGTGGAAGGAAATGATAAATGGTTTTCAATATTTTTTACAAATAAATCTGTGAAAAGTGTGGCTTGCATTTGTATTCAGCTCCCTTTACTCTGATACCCCTAACTAAAATCTAAGCTTTGAACATCTCACGGAGTACTATTCAATCCATCACCCGAAAATCGAAAGAGTATGGCAGAACTGCAAACCTACCAAGACATGGCCATCCACCTAACCTGACAGGCCGAGCAAAGAGAGCATTAATCAAAGAAGCAGCCAAGAGGCCCATGGTAACTCTGGAGGAGCTGCAGAGATCCACAGCTCTCACAGCTATTAGTTGTGCACTCCACAAGTCTGGCCTTTATGGAAGAGTGGCAAGAAGAAAGCCATTGTTGAAAGAAAGCCATAAGAAGTCCTGTTTGCAGTTTGTGAGAAGCCATGTGATGGACACAGCAAACATGTGGAAGAAGGTGCTCTGATCAGATGAGACCAACATTGAACTTTTTGGCTTAAAAGCAAAACGCTATGTGTGATGGAAAACTAACACTGCACATTAACCTGAACACACCATCTCCACTGTGAAACATGGTGGTGGCAGCATCATGTTACGGGGATGCTTTTCTTCAGCAGGGACAGGGAAGCTGGTCAGAGTTGATCAGAGGGTGGATGGAGCCAAATACAGCATAATCTTGTTAAGAGTCTGCAAAAGACTTGAGACTGGGGTGGAGGTTCATCTTATAGCAGGACAATGACCCTAAAAATACAGCCAGAGCTACAATGGAATGGTTTAGATCAAAGCATATTCATGTGTTAGAATGGCCCAGTCCAGACCTAAATCCAATTGAGAATCTGTGTCAAGACTTGAAAATTGCTGTTCACAGACGCTCTCCTTCCAATCTGACAGAGCTTGAGCTATTGTGCAAAGAAGAATGGGCAAAAATGTCCTCTCTAGATGTGCAAAGCTGGTAGAGACATCCCCAAAAAGACTTGCAGCTGTAATTGCAGGGAAAGGCGGTTCTACAAAGTATTGACTCAGGGGGGCTGAATACAAATGCACGCCACACTTTTCACATATTTATTTGTCAAAAATGTTGAAAATCATTTATCATTTTCCTTCCACTTCACAATTATGTGCCACTTTGTGTTGGTCTATCGCATAAAATCCCAATAAAATACATTTACGTTTTAGGTTGCACATGGCAAAATTTTAAGGGGTAGGAATACTTTTTCAAAGAACTGTATTAGCAGAATTGCATCCAAAGATTTTCATATTAAGAACATTTGTTTGATTTTCTAATCGTTAGCAAGATCCAAATTTTTCACTTTATGTTATGCAACAAAAATCCCCTATGTATCGCACCTTACCTCTCAGGTATTTTTTTCTGGGAAATCTTTACAATTGCAATCCCATCTCAGCTCACTCTACAGTATATGAGGGGGATCTCTGCACTGGAGGCTTCATTTACATTGAGAGTGTAGCCAGGAGTTCAGAAATATTCTTCTGGCATACAGACAATTGTGTCCATTGCTTGACATGGGGAACTCAAGAATTGTGGGAACTGTAGTACGGAAAGAGGAAGCAATCAGCAGACTCTGGGGTGAAGGACTCCGTTTCCCAGCGGCCTGTGCTGTGCTGGAGACTTCTGGGAGGTGTAATGCATTGGAGGAGAAACTTATTTAAAGGGAAGGAGGAGCTAACAACAGCCTCTTGGGACAGCATGATAGATCAGAGAGGAACCCTGTGTGTTGCTACCACCAGATATAGGCCTGCGGCCTATGTGCAGCGTTCCAGCTGACTGAAATCATGTGCAGGTGACCCAGCTAGCAGCTGCTCTCCAGCAATACAGTGAGGGAACATTGGAACCATCCGAATCTCATCTCTGTCTGGATTGAAGTCGCATAAGCTACCGCAACAGTCATATCTGTTGATCAGTAGAGCTGCAGCGGATGCTTTCTACTTCCCAGGAGCAAACAGTTTATGTGAACTAACAGTCCCAGCGTTTCCAGCATCATCATCTGAGCGCCGGATCGTTTGCCTTCATACAGTCCCTTGGATTTGGTGAGCGAGCTCAGGCCCACACATAAGAGTAATCATACTGTCTTTCTAGCATATCTTTATTGTCTCTTGGATTACAGTTCCTTCATACTGGATTGCAGTTGTGATCAGTCTTATTCAAGAAGTCAGTGGAATTTGACCTTTTTGTGCCTCATCTTAATGATTAGAAGGACACAGTATTCATAGGTACCTAATTCTTATTCCCGGCCGAAGATTGCTTGGACTTTGCAAGACAGGAGTACTGCAACCACATCTACTTATCTTCTCCCCAATCATATACTCAGGGCTATTTGCTTGGCATTACATTACCTCCTAAGAACTCTTTAAGCTAGAACAGGAGAAGTTATATAGAAGCCAATGTTGCCTGGTGTATTTGCTTTAACTATAGTTTAACTGCTAATTGATATAGCGTATCTGTGCATTATAGAATAATGTTTACCCTTTGAAACAGAATCCATTGAGTGGTACCAATTTATCCTTTGGGTCATCTATTTGAAATAGGGATTTACTGTACTATTTCTCTGGTCATTTTCAGTAGATACTACCAAATTACCTCTTTCCCAGAGACCCATTAGGTATTGTTTAAACTCAGTTGGAGGAATTGTATTTTTCTCAACTGTTGTTATTATTGGAGAATACAGGGAGTGGTGAAAGTGTACTAATCATTTACTCCCTTTGTTAACCAGAATCGTCAGTTTTGACTACCTGTGTGCAGGATTGTGATACTTGCTGTTTTAGGCCTCATACACACGGACGTTTTTTGACGCCGGAGTTTTCTGGCGTCTTTTGCAGCTCTCCATGTTAGTCAATGGCCCCATAAAAACGTCAGCGTTTTTGAGCTGTAGATGGCGTCGGCGTTAGTGAGCTGAAAGTAGAACCCGCAGCCATCGCGTTCTGAGGCTGTAACGTTTTGGCATTTTTTGACGCCGACAAACGCCAACTAACGCCAACAAACGCCAACTAATATTGTACCGGCGTTTTCTGGCGTTTTTTGACGCCGACGTTTTTAGGTTGAAAAATAGCAGAGGGATGATTTTTTTTAAAAAACACCTATTCACGCCGACGCTCATTTACGCTCACTAACGCCGATGCATAACGCCGAAAAACGCCAATTTTTTTTCCTTGATGTCGGGCCCGATGTTTTGTTTATTTTTAAAGATACGCTCGTGTGTATGAGGCCTTAAGGTTGTTATTTCTTGCAGAAACAAGAGTTAAAGTAAACATTTCTAACTCTACCCGTGTTGTGGTCTCCATTACTAAAATAGAGTTATTGTCTATAAAACATTGCAATATGATTGAACCAAGAGTGTCCGGAGTGGTGGAGGACTCTCTGAATGAGGAGGTCCAAGGGGGAATTGAATCTTTAACCACTTCAGCCCCGGAAAGATTTCCCAGATTAGAACCAGAGCACTTTTTGTGATTCGGCACTGCGTTGCTTTAACTGACAATTGCGCGGTCGTGCGACGTTGTACCCAAACATAATTTGCGTCCTTTTTTTCCCACAAATAGAGCTTTCTTTTGGTGGTATTTGATCACCTCTATGTCATTTCTGATCACCGCTATAAACAAAAGAAGAGCGACAATTTTGCAAAAAAAAAAAAAATTTCTTACTTTTTGCTAAAATACAAATCCAAAAAAAAAAATATAAAAAAACATTTTTTTCATCGATTTTGGCCCATTTATATTCTTCCTCATATTTTTGGTAAAAAAAAAAATCGCACTTGGCGTTTATTGATTGGTTTGCGCAAAAGTGGCCGCATTTACGGATGATGAGAATTCATTTCTGGGGTTTTTATTTTTTTTTTAATTTTTACTAGTAATTGCGGCGATCTGTGATTTTTAGCGGTACTGCAATATTGCAGCGGACATGTCGGACCATTTTGACACTTTTTTGGGACCAATGGCATTTATACAGCGATCAGAAATGTAAATGTCCACTGATTACTGTATAAATGTCATTGGCAGTGAAGGGGTTAACCTGCAGGGGGAGATCTAGGGGTTAAGTGTGTTCCCTGGGCGTGTTCTAACTGTGGGGGGACTGGGCTACCATGGGCATAAGAGACCTAACTGATCCCAGTGACAGGGATCAGTAGATCTCCTATGCCCCCACTAACAGAGTGGGGAACCGCCGTGTTTACATCGGTGGTTCCCCGTTCTTTGGCTGTGGCCACTCATCGTGGCTCGCCGGCGGACATCGGGTCCGCCCAAGCCGTGGGCACACTCCTTAGGAGTACGGCGGGCGTGCCCCCTAGCGGCCACCCGCAGATCGCTGCTTTTTTACGGCGATTTGCGGTACACATCCACACTGCCGCCGTGAATATATGGTAGGCGGTGTGGAAGTAGTTAAGTAACCCTCAAGGGGACAGCGCTTCAAGAGGATTTAGTAAAACAATCCCCTCAGGGTGAACAATGTATATTGCGAGGAATTTAACAACCTTTATTGAGGATTTCTACCTGTTTTTTCTGTTCACTTTAGGGGAGATTTACTAAAACTGGATCACACAAAATCTGTTGCAGCTGTGCATGATAACCAATCAGCTTCCAAGTTTTAGCCCTCGTTCACACTGAAACACGCATTTCAGTGCAAGTTTGGGGCGATTTAAAAGACATCTGTGCTTGGTTCATGCACAGATGGCTATTGAAATTGCCCCCAAAAGTAGTGCAGGAACTACTTTTGGAAATCGGTGCGGCGTTGCAAAGTCGGCGTCGCACCAATTGGAACTGTGCCGTTGCCGGCAATAGGCTGTGATCTGGCATGTGATTTTCCATGTCAAATTGCATGTCAAATCATGCACATGTGAACGGGGGCTTAGGCTGGGTTCACATATGAGCCGCATGTGGTTCACAACAGGGGTCTGGTGCGTCCTGCTTCACCGTTTCGGGTCCGAATTTAGCCTGAATTTTGGGCTGAATTTGGACCTGAAACAGACCAAAAGGCACACAGCGTTCTTGTGCAAATCGCACCGGACCTGCTGCGGAGATATGTGAACCAGCTCCATAGAGATCCGGTCAAAATCTCCTGCTGTTGCGAATTGGATGCGGAGGAGCTGCACCATATTCGCAATGGTGTGAACCCAGCCTTATTGTCAAAGCTTAATTGAACAAGCTGAAGTTAAAAGCCGATTGGTTACGATGCATAACTGTACCAGATTCTGTGTGCACCAGTTTTAGTAAATCCCCCCCAGAGTGTCTGAAAAGGTGAATTTTTCCATCAATCGCTGATGCACTTCCAGTGTTCTTATAAGGAAAGTTGCAAGGTCTGCATTCCTTTAGAAGTCATTAACCCTTTAGGAGGCTCTCACTAAAACTGAAATTATTGTTGCAGAGGATGCCTAAAATCTGACTTGTATCTTAGTGCAGACTTGTGGGAAAATCACACAAGCAGGAAGTTAAATTTCTGGTGAAGTCCTTTACACCAACTGAGTACAAAAGGCCTCCAGGTTTCCATATTCCATTGAAAATGACAGCGGCTGCAGATTGAAAAGGAAAGGAAATGTTTAATAACACTGTTACAATGTGGTTTCTGTAGCAATTATATATGTTATTTCTTTATTTGCTATTTTTTTCCCACAAGGTGGAGTTACCTATTAAGCAGATTTGCTTTTAATATTAAAAGAGCATATATTGCATAACCTTTAATTGCATTCTCTTACATAAATACAGATAGCATTATTGCATAGCACATTATTTTTTTTTCCAGAATATATATGTACATAGTTTAATAACACCTTAGGAGCTGCGGAATGACGTATTGCAGAGTAACAATTAAATGAAAGGTGTGTTTCTTCATATTTTACAGCAGCAATTAACAGAAATAGTTTTGAGGTCGTGTCTATCATCATTGGGCATATGCCAGTGTGCAAATAATCAGACGACTAACCAATTAGTGAAATGCTGCCAATGGCAGAATTAGTAAGGTGGAAATTTTCATCTTTGCTCTCTGAGCTACTTGGGTGAAATTTGCTTGAAAAAATAAAAGCATGATAATACTCAAAGTTTTAACATCCAGACCGCCATTTGCCACAGGTAGCAGGGACCAAGGTGAGTATATAAGAAGTTTTTTAAGTGGTTAAGTGTTACAACGCGTTTTGTGCCTCTTCATTAGCTGATGGAAAAAAAAAAAAAAAAAATGGTTCCCCTCATTTCATGTCTGGTAACACCTTGTCAGTAGGATGGGTAGTAAGGGTAAATCTCTCTACAGGTGGTTACATGCTAGTAGAATTTTGTTTAAAACGTTTGTTTGTTTTAACAATAGTGATGAGAAAGTTTGAAGAGGCAGAATGGAAACACATTACCAAACATGGTCCAATGATGAGGGCACAAAGCAGAAATTCCCCTCTAGGTCCCTTTCACATGAGCAGAGCCCATTTTGACGGGCTCTGCGGGGATCCATCCGTTGATCCCCGCTGAGCCGGCGGGTGACAGGACCGTCTCTGCACTCCGGGTCCTGTCACGGCTCCATTCTCCTCTATGGAGGATCGGATGAACACGGACCATCTGTCTGCGTTCATCCGATCAGCCAGGCGGATGGAAAATACGGTTTCCATCTGTCTGTTTTTGGGGGAACGGAGCGGATCGGGTGTCAGTGGACATGTCACCGCTGACATCCGTCACTCCATGGGGGACAATGGAGCGTCCGTTCGGGTCCGCCTGAAAAACTGACCCAAACCATCCGCTCGTGCGATAGAGCCCTTAGGGTGAAGCTCTGCTTCAACCTATTTTAAATGATATGGGTACTGAGAGGAATAGGAAGACTGCTAATGCATGCAAAACAAAAACTTACTTAGTATGAACAATATTACAGGGAAAAACATTTTTTTTAATATTCTGACAGCTGTCAGTTTCTGATAAGTACACCATTGCGCTGCAGACCTTTTATCCATTTTGCATCCAGGGCAAATTTTTAATTTTTCACACACATATTATTATCAGCATTCTTTGTTGGAAAATTACTTAAAACACCCAAACAATTATATTGTTGCACCCCCTGTGTACAGTGGGTGAATTTAGTTGGACTGCTTTGTAGCCAAAGGAGCCAGGGTTAAAGTGGATGTAAACCCACCACCCACCCAGTATAAACTAATGACACAGTATTAATGGATATATACATGCAAGCCTCCTGCATCTATCCCTACCTTTCAAATGTCCTTCCTGTAAGCATTAGCAGCTCTGTAAAACTCTGAAATCAGTGGGTGTCTGTGTTTGCTGGAGTTTGGTGGGTGGAGTTGTGATGTCACAAGCCTCCCCACCCACCTCTATACTGAGACATTGAGGAGGGAGGGAGGGGGTGTGTAAAACTTTCTCTGCTGTATGAAGGAGATAAGCAAATTGCTTGTCACTCACAGAGCAAGGAGCGGATCGACTGTGTATTTCCCTGTTAGTCGGACTTTCTCTTCCTGAAAAAAGATAAGCTCATTACTCACAGTTAGATTAACTCTTTGTGGCAAGATTGGGCACAGATGATATGACATGCTATACTCTACCAGGCAGAATTATTAATTACATTTTTTTTTCGGGTTTACATCCACTTAGCGCTGGTTTGGCAGAGCATCAAGGGCTGAGTCTCTGTTGCCTCCCCTTGGTTTCTAGAACTGCTGGGCTTCAGTCATTTTTTTTAACTTTCCATCTATTAAATCTTCAGCCCTTGTTTTTTTTAACTTTGGATAGTAAAACATTTTTTTTCTGCCATTAAATACCTTTTACAGCCCACTTCCTGTTTTTCTGGTCATTAGCCTAGGCTTATGACATCATGCACAGCTCTCTGTCTCACTCTTGTGACAGTTTGCTAGGAAGGGAGGGGCTGAGTCATAAGAGGGCCAATGAAAGCTTCAGGGCTGCAGTGCTGGAGGTGTGCCTCTGTGTGTCTGTGTAAATCCAGGAAGCTTCAGCTGCCCACAGTTAAAATAGCTGCAACCAGACTTAGTGGAGGGAGATGTCTGCAGTATCTTTGGTAAGTACAGAATCACAGGATATATAAAATAATTTGCAAAGTGGTTGGAAAGAAGCTTCAGAATGGCAAAGATGTTTTTATTACACATTATGTGAGCAGACTGCAGTTCCTCATTAAGTAACACATTTTTATTAAAAGTTGTAGAATTGGCGCTGCTCTTATTAATAGTATGTATTAGGTGGGTACATAAATATACAACAGCTTTGTGGTTTTCCAATCAAACAGTAAACCATACACTGATGTGAAATACAAAATTACATAAATAGTGAATAAAGTGTTATGTGCTCTTGATCACCCGTGGCAATACGTTACTAAGCCTGTAAATGCCTTATTTTCATAATGTTCCAAGATTCCTTTACAGATAAAAATGAAAAAATTCATGTGGAAAAAAATAATAATAAATATCTTTGGAAAAAGTTCATAAATTCATGATCAAATTCCAAAAACAAAACAGTAAATATATATTGGTGAGAAACAGTTCATATAAGGTGATCAGTGCTCTTCCAGTTTGCAACGTGATAAAAAAGTGCTTGTGCTCTGGTAATCGCCTTATGGAAAGCCACTTACCAGAGAGAAGTCCCCACTACGGGTTGTCACGCCTCCACAGTGTAAGCCCTGTGTTGCTTCTTTGGTTATGGTGCTGTCCTCCGTTTAACCATCCAGCCCCTCCATGTAGTCCATATGTGGGAACAAATCATACCCAAATAGCGCAGTACCATTTTATAAGGTATTTATTAAATATAAAACCGACAGAACACTTTTTAAAAGACTGCTACCAGTAGTCAGGGAGCGTTAGGACTGGCGCTGTCTTTCAACCCGCAAAGTGCTTATGCTATATATAAATAAATGAATAGTATGTGCAGAAAAGTGCTAATCAGTGCAAACAAGCATGAGTTCCATAACGTGTATGATAAGTAAATAAATATATATCGTATTCGTGAAACGCCCAACTTTCTGTCGCGGTCAGGATTGCGAGGGACTGATGACCATCGTCAGAAAATTTTTCACAAGACAGCCAAAATATAAATTATTTATGGAATATTTTACCATGACGCGATAAACCCATACTAAACAAGGGTGTATACCTGATGTACCTCCCCGACCTACCAATTTGCCTCCTGTCGTGGTATTGGTTTCTTCGTTGTGTCCCGAATGTGACACCTCCGCACTGTTGGGCATCACCCCTGAAGAGAGACCATTCACC
>BLSH010300883.1:515554-525628 GCA_018402905.1 Glandirana rugosa | reverse complement strand
GACTTACATTGTAAGAAGGAGTTTCTAGTTCCAACACTGCCTGCGGGACTTGACAACCACTTTACTCGCATATATCCTCGTTACATTCACTATATACTTGTATGAACATTTTTTGCTTTTCTCTGTTATGAGAGAAGCAGGGTTACGGTTTAGAAACCATTCCGGCACTTATATCACTTTACAACCACTTCATTAATTTATATACCTCAGAGGAAAAAGGATGAAATTGTAGCTCCTGTAATACACCTGGACTTATTTATATGCATTCTCATACTCACCAGTACCTATAATTGGAGTTTTTACCATAATTTATTTTTCTTCTTGACATCCACTTTTTTACTTGACATCCACTTTGTTTATAATTTTTTTTCGGATTTATTCACAATTTATTTTATTTTAAAGTTTGGTATTTCATTTGCAAAATCATGATTGGGTACACACTGGAATTAATATTTTATTTATTTTAATATTTATGGAACTCATGCTTGTTTGCACTGATTAGCACTTTTCTGCACATACTATTCATTTATTTATATATAGCATAAGTACTTTGCGGGTTGAAAGACAGCGCCAGTCCTAACACTCTATTAGATTTATTTATTACTTCCTCTAGTAGGAAGATATAGGAAGGCTGCAGTCTTGTATACACCTAAAAGTCCTCGCGCAGGATTCTTTGTATTCAGTAGTCAGGGAGCGCTTAGGGTAACAAACTAGGAAGTTCCACCGGACCAGAAGTGACGCAGTGACGCTCTGAGGCTCCGCCCTACCGGTTTCATCACACTGATGTTATCTGGAGCGGCGCCATCTTGCTCCATTTCCTTTGTACTTAAGCTATGTGGTCTCCTAGCAATCACATGTCACATGGTTAGCGGTGGCCATTTTTGGGTGGTCTTTTTTGCTGTTTTACACTACATGGCTGCTTATGTATTAAACCCCTACATTTTTATACTGCTGTATTGAAGAGAGGGGATGTATGAATTAGGATGTATGAATATGCTATTAGGATGTATGAATATGCTTGTACCATCTTCCCAAATGTATACCTATTCCTCAAAAGGCCGGAAATCAATGTGTAACGTGTCATTGTGTTCATGAATGAGTATTTGGGGACACCAGCCACAAATCATGTGGCTGACGGCTGCCATTTTTGGTTGGTCTATTACTATGTATTTTTAATTACTCTATGTGTTTTATTGTATCGTAATTTTTCTAATTGGTATTACTTGCCGATGTTATTATTGCAAGAGTATGGGAAATCTTTAGGAGAGGAATTTATATAATATTTGGTGCCTCCCTCTTTCCTAATAGCCGGATTTGTCATGTCACGTTGCTGCTACACTCACGATTGTGGTTATTGGAGACACCACATTTTACAAACACTTTTGAAGACTGTTATAAATTACAAAAAAATTACATATTCAACCTGAGCGAAATTACTTTTAATAAAGAGGAAATGAAAATATTGGACCTTGGACTCAAATATGCACCAGACAAAGACCTGGATAAATTTAAAACATATATAGATTTGCAAAAATTTACCAGGAAATTAAACATCAAAAATGTTTTCGCTTTGAAGGAAGGACAACAAGCATACGGATTTGACCTTAAAACCTTAAGAACCCCAACAGTGAGAGCTTGGAAGTTTTCAAAAAAAAGTTAGAAGAGGATATTAAAAATCTGAAAGTGAAGAAAACAAGAAGTGAAAACATCTGGCACACTATTGAAGAATAGGAGAGGAAAAAAGCAGGGATCATCCGCCCAGCGGACAAAGGAGGAGAACTAGTCATTCTCAACAAAAAAGACTATGGAATAGAAATGAAGAACATTCTGGACACAGAGAACACATACAAAAGACTTAAGGGGACCCAAAGAAAGAATATGAGAAGTAATTAAAAACATATGTAAAGAAAGGCAAAGATATAGGTATCCTTAACAAAAAGGATGCAAAGTATCTAACTCCAGAGACGGTCAAAACACTAGTCATCTACTATGTACCCAAGATACACAAAAATCAGCACAAGCCACCAGGTAGACCCATAATCAGTGGGATAAATTCCCTCTCCTCTAGACTAGGGGAGTATCTCGATCAATACTTGCAACTGCTAGTCCTATTAAAAGGACAGCAGACAATTAATTTCAGAACTAAGGGACGTGAAAACTGAAGAAGAAGATCTATTGGTAACAAAACTCGTTATATACCAACATTATACAAGAAGACGGATTAAAAGGAGCTGAGTGGGCTCTACAGAAACATACCAACTTAAAACAGGAGCAAATAAAATACATAGTGAAGGGCCTAAAATTAGCTATGAGCCATAATTACTTTTGGTAAAAGGGAGAATACTACAACCAAACAAAAGGAGTGGCAATGGGGGTTAAATATGCTCCCAGCATTGCAAACCTGTTCCTAAACATGACATCTTAATTGTTTGAAAAGGGACAGAGGAATCCCTACAGAGTTTCTTCAATGAGATAAATCAGAATAAATGTGGCATCTCCTTCTCTGGAACCTGGAGTAAACAAAGCATCAATTACCTGGACCTACAAAATAATAAAGATAGAAAAACCGTATGCACCAGAACCTTCTTTAAAAAAACTGACCGCAATGGATACATACCTACCAGCAGCTGTCACCATCCAAAATGGATCGGTAATATCCCAAAAGGACAATTTATGAGGATAAATAGAAACTGCACTAACTTAAATGATTACCATACTTAATCAGAAACATTGATATAACGTTTCATGGAAAAAGGATACAAAGAAAAGCGCTTAAGAAATCTCAAACTAAAGTGAGTACCATTGATAGAACCACCATGATAAAAGGAACTAAAGCTCCCCTCCTGCCAATGACCCTTGGTCTGTACTCTTCCATAACACTGTGGAACTAGTTGGATCGTACAAAAGATCTCTCACTCCACATCTGCTTAATGCAGCCAAATCTCTCCTCCCAGCACTCTGGGGTCAGCAGACAATCCATTCTCTAAAGAGCTGGTTACACAAAGTGGGCGAGGTCTGTCTCATGGAGGAACTTACCCATATACAGTTGTATGCAAACGTTTAGGAACCCCTGACAATTTCCAAGATTGTCATTTATAAATATTTGGGTGTTTGGATCAGCAATTTTATTTTGATCTATCAAATAACCGAAGGACACAGTAATATTTCAGTAGTGAAATGAGGTTCATTGGATTAACAGAAAATGTGCAATATGCATCAAAATGAAATTAGACAGGTGCATAAATGTGGGCACCCTTGTCACTTACTACTTAGCACTGATTAATTGGAGCACACAATTGGTTTGGTGAGCCAATTGCAAGTTGTTGTTCTCTTTGACTCTCCTTTGAAGAGTGGCAACATGGGGGCCTCAAAGCAACTCTCAAATGACCTCAAAAAACAAAGATTGTTCTACATTATGGTTTAGGAGAAGGCTACAAAAAGTTATCACAGAGATATAAGCTGTCAGTGTCCACTGTGAGGAAAATCATGAGGAAATGGAAGACCACAGGCACAGTTCTTGTTAAGGACAGAAGTGACAAGCCACATAAAATATTGGAGAGGCAAAGGCGAAGGATGGTGAGAATGGTCAAAAACAGCCCACAGGCCACCTCCAAAGACCTACAACATCAACTTGCTGCAGATGGTGTCACTGTGCATCGTTCAACAATTCAGCACACTTTGCACAGGGAGAAGCTGTATGGGAGAGTGATGTGAAAGAAGCCTTTTCTGCACACGCGCCACAAACGGGTCGCTTGAGGTATGCAAACGCACATTTGGACAAGCCAGCTTAATTTTGGTCATAACAAGGGGCGTTATGCATGGCAGCAAAAGAACACAGCATTCCAAGAAAAACACTTGCTACCCACAGTAAAATTTGGTGGAGGTTCCACCATGATGTGGGGTTGTGTGGCCAGTTCCAGTACTGGGAATCTGGTTAAAGTTGAGGGTCGCATGGATTCCACTCAATATCAGCAGATTCTTGAGAATAATGTTGAGGAATCAGTCACAAAGTTGAAGTTACGCTGGGGCTGGTTATTTCAACAAGACAACAACCCAAAAACTGCTCAATATCTACTCGGGCATTTATGAAGAGGAACAAGTACAATATTCTGGAATGGCCATCCCAGTCCCCAGACCTGAATATCATTGAACATCTGTGGGGTGATTTGAAGTGGTCTGTCCATGCTCGGCAACCATCAAACCTAACTGAACTGGAGATGTTTTATACGGAGGAATGGTCCAAAATACATTCATCCAGAATCCAGACACTCATTACAGGCTATAGGAAGCGCATAGAGGCTGTTATTTCTGCTAAAGGAGGCTCTACTAAATAAATGTGATTTTTCTGTTGGGGTGCCCAAATTTATGCACCTGTCTAATTTCGTTTTGATGCATATTGTGCATTTTCTGTTAATCCAATAAACCTCATTTCACTACTGAAATATTGATGTGTCCTTCAGTTATTTGATAGATCAAAATGAAATTGCTGATCCCAACACCCAAATATTTATAAATGACAATCATGGAAATTGTCAGGAGTTCCTAAACTTTTGCATACAACTGTAGCTAAAGGCGACACCAAGCGTTACACTGCCATTTGGGCTCAATGGCTGGAGTTCACTACCACTTCTAAATATAAAGACATTATGTACTCTTCCTTGAAAGCCACATAGGCCTGGCCATAACCATATCCTATGTCTCTTCTGGGTTTTTGTATAGCTTTAACCTGTAATGAACTGTGTACATGGGCCCTGAACACGATACCTTACCCACCAGCAGTCCCTCCCTTCACCCCCCTCACCCCCCCCCCCTTTTTCTTCTCTTATCCCCTCTTTTTTCTTACCTTTTCCTTTACATTTTTGATATACCTAATAGCTCACTTGATTATGTAATTGTTGCCCTCTATTATGTATGTCCAGGCTCGGCCCCACCTGATATAATTGTAATTGTCTCTTTGACATTTTTTCTTTTCCAGAATACTCAGCTCTGATTGCCTTGGACACCAAACGTTTGTCCCTATACCTGTATGTTTAAATATTCAAGCATTACTTGAACTGTTCCTGTATAATATTCTGTTTGCTTCATCTTTCAATAAACAGATATTAAACAAAAAAAAAGACTAAAAGAAAAACAGAAATGCAGAATTGGCCTTCCTAACTGGATATAACAGACAATACAAAGCAACAGAAAAGATCATTAAAAAGCCCTAGCCAATCTTGAGGTCAGATAAAGTACTGAAAACGATCCTCCCAAAGAAACCTTCCTTTATTTACAGGAAAACACCCACTCTAAGGAATAAGTTTGTCCAAAATGCACTGGACCCTCCCAGATCAATAAATATATTTCCAAATCTAAAAGGATTCTTTAAATGCAATAAATGCCTACCATGCAGAACAACCCAGAAGACTAGCAAAAAGACTGACACCTTCAGATCCCCAACAACGGGGTATGAATATAAAATCAAAGAATTGATTACGTGCAACAGCATACATGTAGCATACATCCTGGAATGCCCATGCAAATTGCAATATGTGGGAAGAACCACAAGACCATTATATGTGAGATTCCGCAAACACATAAAAAACATTAAGAAAAGGTTCCCAAAACACAGTCTGTCCAGACTTTCTAGAGACTTCCATCAAAATAACCAGAGAGTCATGAAATTCTACACTATAGACAAAATCAAAGGACACTGGAGAGGGGAAAATAAAAAGAAATACATTTCACAGAATGAAACCCAGGGGATCTATAGACTCCACACCCTCCAGCCAGAAGGGTTAAATATAGACATTGAACTAAACTGTTTTATTTCCAATTTTTGAAGTTTTGCATAAACCCTCTAATTTTAGGATTTTTTATGAAATATCTTAGTAAAAACAATTTTTAACATGTCCTTTTTTAAAAATAGTGCATATTATATTTCAATTGCTTAGGAATATCCCAGTACACATCAGGGTTCCCACACAGAAAATCCCACAAAAAAAAATAATTCCACAATGCATATAGTCCTATGGTCCATATAGTCATTTTAACCAAATTTTTAATCAATCTTCATTTTATATTTTTTATTTTATTTTTATAATTAATTATAGTTGGTACCATGATCTATTTAATATATTAAATCCCCGCGCCAGGAACCCCAACAAGATGTAGCAAGACTGCAGCCTTCCAGTAACCACCTCCTCAATGGAAGGAGTGAGATGCACTAATAGGAACAAACAGGAATGGCGCTGTCTTTGTGGTAACTATTCCAACATGTGATTATCCCAGCTGGAAAAAATGTGTGGTGCTCTTCAATCCTAAATGTAAACCATCAAGTTACTTATAAAGTGTTAAATGTGCAGTATATCGGTAAGCTGAAAATGTTTCATAAAGTGCTCAACATATAAAAAGATACCTTTGCTCATGAATTGTAAACCATCAAGTTCCTTTAAAGTGCTAAATGTGCAGTGGGACAGTAACCTATAAAATATAAAGTGCTCAGCGTATATTGCTACCACCATGGATTAGAAAATGTTTTTGTGAAAAGTCCGTAAAAAGTCTGTAAAACCATAAAGTGGATATAAAGACAAATGTCAGAATTGTAAACAACCAGGGTACATAAATCATGTATAATATGTAAGCATACACAAAATATAATAAAATTGCTAAAATGGAATGTGGTATATGAAAAGTCCGTAAAAAGTCCGTAAAACCATAAAGTGGATATAAAGACTAATGCAGGAGATATAAACAGTAAAGTTCAATTATTCTATTCCTCAGTGCAAACTCTGATGTGTGTAGGAGAAGTGTTTACAAGTGCTTATTCAATATCCAATGTGACATGGGGGGTGGAAATCACTCGTGCTCCCCCTGATGTGCCCACACTTACCAGAAACTTCCCACCCCTGCAGGGGTATTGCGCATTTGGTAAATGGGGTCTTTAATCCTTGATGGGTAGACAGGGATCTGTGCTCTTCCTCCACTCCCGAAGGACGGGATCCACTCCAAAACACCTGTAAATAGAGTTGAGCGAACCTGCTTCGGGTTCGGGTCCGGGGTTCTGGTAATAAAAGTTTTGAAAATTGCTGCAACAAAGTCCTGGAAAGTCCTAGAGGTCTTATCTTTAAATTCCAAACACCAAAATTGAGCTCCCTCAGATTGTTCCTTCTGAGTCCCAGGCCAGAGGCTCATATACCACATTCCATTTTAGCAATTTTATTATATTTTATGTTAGGCAATTCTGTGTATGCTTACATATTATACATGATTTATGTACCCTGGTTGTTTACAATTCTGACATTTGTCTTTATATCCACTTTATGGTTTTACTGACTTTTTTATTTTTCACAAAAACATTTTCTAGCCATTTTCCTTTGTATGTGAGGCATCTTTGTGGATGCTTACATATTATATATGATTTATAGAAGCCTATAGGTAATCCATGGTGGTAGCAATATACGCTGAGCACTTTATATTTTATAGGTTACTGTCCCACTGCACATTTAGCACTTTAAAGGAACTTGATGGTTTACAATTCATGAGCAAAGGTATCTTTTTATATGTTGAGCACTTTATGGAATATTTTCAGCTTACCGATATTCTGCACATTTAACACTTTGTAAGTAACTTGATGGTTTACATTTAGGATTGAAGAGCACCACACATTTTTTCCAACTGGGATAATCACATATTGGAATAGTTACCACAAAGACAGCGCCATTCCCGTTTGTTCCTATTAGACCATGATCTATTTAATTCACTTTTCATGTTTTTGAGATTTTTTTTTTTTGTGAATTTTTTTGTGTACATTTTTTTGTGTAATTTCTATGTAATTTTTTGTAATTATTTTGTAACAGTCTCCAAAGGTGTTTGTAAAATGTGGTGTCTTCAATAACCACAATCATGAGTGTAGCGGCAATGTGACACGACAAATCCGGCTGTTAGGAAGGAGGGAGGCACCAAATATTATATAAATTCCTCTCCTAAAGATTAACTATACTCTTGCATTAATAACATCGGCAAATAATACAAATTAGAAAGATTAAGACACAACAAAACACATAGAGTAATTAATAATACATATAAAAAGACCAACCAAAAATGGCGTCCGTCAGCCACATGATTTGCGGCTGGTGTCCCCAAATACTCATTCATGAACACAATGACATGTGACACATTGATTTCTGGCCTTTTGAGGAATAGGTACACATTTGGGAAGATGGTACAAGAATATTCATACATCCTAATAGCCTCCCCTCTCTCTTCATTACAACGGTATAAAATGTGGGGTTTTAATACATAAGGTAACAAAAGAAGCAGCCATGTAGTGTAAAACAGCAAAAAAGACCACCCAAAAATGGTCGCCGCTAACCACGTGACATGTGGTTGCTAGGAGACCACATAGTATAAATACAAAGGAAGTGGAGCAAGGTGGCGCCGCTCCAGATGACGCCAGTGTGACAAAACCGATAGGGCGGAGCTTCAGAGCGTCATTGCGTCACTTCCAGTCCGGTGGAACTGGTAGCACTAAAGTGTACTGTCGGTTTTATATTTAATAAATACCTTATAAAAGTGTACTGCGTTATTTGGTATAATTTGTTACCACATATGGACTACATGGAGGGGCTGGATGCTTAACCACTTCAATACTATGCACTTAGAACACTTTCCTACCAGACCAATTTTCAGCTTTTAGTGATGTTGCATTTTGACTGAGAATCGCGCGGTCGTGAGACGCTGTACCCAAACAAAATTGTTATAATTTTGTTCCCACAAATAGAGCTTTCTTTTGGTGGTATTTGATCACCCCTGCGTTTTTTATTTTTTGTGCTATAAACAAAAAAAACCCGAAAATTTTGAAAAAAAAAATTCTCTATTTCTGTCACAAAACTTTGTAAATAAGTAAATTTTTCCATCACTGATGGGCACTGATGAGGCTACAACTACGGGCACTGATGTGGCAGTACTGATTGGCACTGATGAGGTGGCACTGATGATGAGGCACTTATATGCAGCAATGATGAGCACTGTTAGGTGGCGCTGATAAGCAGCACTGACGGGCCCTGAAATGCAACACTGACGGGCACTGATATGCAGCACTGACGGACACTGATAAGCGGCACCGATGGCCACTCATAGACGGCACTGATTGGCACTCATAGGCGGCACTGGGCACTGATAGGTGGGCACTAGTAGGTGGCACTGGTGGGCACTGATATGTGGCACTGGTATGCACTGATGGGGCACTGGTACACACTGATAGGGGCACTGGTGGGCATATGTACTGAAAGGGGCCCATTCCCTGGTGGTCTAGGGTGGCATCTGAAGGTGGCACTGAGTGCCATTCATATTGGGCACTATGCCCCTTACCTGGTGGTCTAGGGTGGTCTCCCTGCTTGTCCAGATCGGCTCCCTGGTGGTCCCTGGTCGGCTTCGTGGTGGTCCTGGGTGGGCACATTGCTGGTGGTCCCTGGGCAGGCTCCCTGGTGGTCTAGTGTGGTGATCCAAGGGGGGGGGGCTGTGCTGATAAATCATCAGCACAAACCCTGCCTGTCAGGAGAGCAGCCGATCGGCTCTCCTCTACTCAGGACTGCAGACCCGAGTACAGGAAATCCGATAAACGGCTTTCCTGTATTACACTGTGACCAGCCGTGATTGATCACGGCTGGTCACATGGTAAAGTGTTTCAGATCGAAGCACTTTACCAAGATCGGTATTGCGGGGGGTCAGACTGACCTCCCACACCACCGATCGCCGCGATGCGCGACCCCCCCCCCCCCGGGTGCGCGGCGGCTTGTTATCCTGAGGACGTCATATGACATCCAGTCAGGATAACTGAGCCACTTCCCGGCCATCATTTTGCATACGGCGGTCGGGAAGTGGTTAAATGTAATTCTAATGCCTTCTATTGCCTCCAGTCTATCAGTCTCCTTCTTCTCTGGGTTCAGATGCTGCTCTTCCGTGTACACAGTCTTTAAAGTATTTTTTTTTTTTTTTTTAAATAACAAACATGCTATACTTACCTGCTCTGTGTAATGGTTTTTCAAAGAGCAGCCCCCATTCCCCTCTTCTGGGGTCAACACTTCTGGCTCC
>BLSH010300883.1:503053-515544 GCA_018402905.1 Glandirana rugosa | reverse complement strand
TAGTAGGTGGCACTGGTGGGCACTGATATGTGGCACTGGTATGCACTGATGGGGCACTGGTACACACTGATAGGGGCACTGGTGGGCATATGTACTGAAAGGGGCCCATTCCCTGGTGGTCTAGGGTGGCATCTGAAGGTGGCACTGAGTGCCATTCATATTGGGCACTATGCCCCTTACCTGGTGGTCTAGGGTGGTCTCCCTGCTTGTCCAGATCGGCTCCCTGGTGGTCCCTGGTCGGCTTCGTGGTGGTCCTGGGTGGGCACATTGCTGGTGGTCCCTGGGCAGGCTCCCTGGTGGTCTAGTGTGGTGATCCAAGGGGGGGGGGCTGTGCTGATAAATCATCAGCACAAACCCTGCCTGTCAGGAGAGCAGCCGATCGGCTCTCCTCTACTCAGGACTGCAGACCCGAGTACAGGAAATCCGATAAACGGCTTTCCTGTGTTACACTGTGACCAGCCGTGATTGGTCACGGCTGATCACATGGTAAAGTGCTTCGGATGGAAGCACTTTACCAGGATCGGTATTGCGGGGGGTCAGACTGACCTCCCACACCACCGATCGCCGCGATGCGCGACCCCCCCCCCCCCGGGCGCGCGGCGGCTTGTTATCCTAAGGATGTCATATGACGCCCAGTCAGGATAACTGAACCACTTCCCGCCCGTCATTCTGCATACGGCGGTCGGGAAGTGGTTAAACAGAAGACAGCACCATAACCAAAGAAACAACACAGGGCTTACACTGTGGAGTTGTGACATCCCCTAGTGGGGACTTCTCTCTGGCAAGTGGCTTTTCATAAGAGGATTACCAGAGCACAAGCCTGTTTTTATCACATTGCAAGCTGGAAGAGCACAGATCACCTTATATGAACTGTTTCTCACCAATATATACAGTCAGGTCCATAAATATTGGGACATTGACACAATTCTAATCTTTTTGGCCCTATACACAACAACAATGGATTTGAAATGAAACGAACAAGATGTGCTTTAACTGCAGACTTTCAGCTTTAATTTGAGCGTATTTACATCCAAATCAGGTGAACGGTGTAGGAATTACAACAGTTTGTATATGTGCCTCCCAGTTTATAAGGGACCAAAAGTAATGGGACAATTGGCTGCTCAGCTATTCCATGGCCAGGTGTGTGTTTTTATTCCCTCATTATCCCATTTACAAGGAGCAGATAAAAGGTCCAGAGTTCATTTCAAGTATGCTATTTGCATTTGGAATCTGTTGCTGTCAACTCTCAATATGAGATCCAAAGAGTTGTCACTATCAGTGAAACAAGCCATCATTAGGCTGAAAAAACAAAACAAACCCATCAGAGAGATAGCAAAAACCTTAGGTGTGGCCAGATCAACTGTTTGGAACATCCTTAAAAAGAAAGAAGAACGCAGCGGTGAGCTCAGCAACACCAAACGACCCAGAAGACCACGGAAAACAACTGTGGTGGATGACTGAAGAATTCTTTCCCTGGTGAAGAAAACACCTTTCATAACAGTTGGCCAGATCCAGAACACTCTCCAGGAGGTAGGTGTATGTGTGTCAAAGTCAACAATCAAGAGAAGACTTCACCAGAGTGAATACAGACCACAAGATGTAAACCATTGGTGAGCCTCAAAAACAGGAAGGCCAGATTAGAGTTTGCCAAACAACATCTAAAAAAAGCCTTCACAGTTCTGGAACAACATCCTATGGACAAATGAGACCAAGATCAACTTGTACCAGAGTGATGGGAAGAGAAGAGTATGGAGAAGGAAAGGATCTGCTCATGATCCAAAGCATACTACCTCATCAGTGAAGCAAGGATTTGCAACCAAGTATTAAAAAGTGAAAGTATGATTTATGATTCTTAATCTGCCCCATTACTTTGGTCCCTTAAAAAGTGGGAGGCACATATACAAACTGTTGTAATTCCTACACCATTCACCTGATTTGGATGTAAATACCCTCAAATTAAAACTGAATGTCTGCAGTTAAAGCACATCTTGTTAGTTTCATTTCAAATCCATTGTGGTGGCGTATAGAGCCAAAAAGATTAGAATTGTGTCGATGTCCCAATATTTATGGACCTGACTGTATTTACTGGGTTTTTTTGGGGGAATTTGATCATGGATTTATTAACTTTTTCCAAAGATATTTATTATTATATTTTCCACATCTATTTTTTCATTTTTATCTGTAAAGTAATCTTGCAACATTATGAAAATAAGGCATTTACAAGCTCAGTAATGTATTGACACGGGTGGTCAAGAGCACATAACACTATTCACTATTTATGTAATCTTGTATTTTACATGAGTGTAACCATAAAGTTGTTGTATATTTATGTACCCACCTAATACATACCATTAATAAGAGCAGCGCCAATTCTACTACCTTTACACATCAACATATCAGCCACCACCAGGGTGGGTAAGTAGAGGCAGCAGCTCTATATCACATCTCCCCACTGCGCAGGGCACTTTCCTTTCTTTCATTTTTATTAAAAAGCCAATGGGCAACTCACATGTGCATTAGGAAAAACAGGTATATCTGATAATCTGCAGCAAGATGGTAGGTACTGGAGGACACCTTTTATACATCTCCATTCAAAATTTAGTTTGAATCTGTTATTCACTGCCAGCATTATGCAATTATAATAATGTAAAAGTGAATATTCAGATTGTTGCATAAACCATGACTGGTTCTTTTTAATCATATGCTACAGCTATTTGCATGCAGGCTTTCCAAATATACTTACCTGTACCCATCTCTTTTTTGCAGTGACAATCGGATGCGGCTTAGTGTTGTAGGCTAGTTGAGCAGAACACTTGCTTACAGAGATGGCATGGACACTTTGTATATTCTTAATGATTTGGACAGTATGTAGGGGAGAAAATGCTTCAAAGTGTTCTGAAACTCCCTGCAATCGCTTTGACTGTGCACCAGAAAAAGTCCTAAACAAGGAAGAATGTGAAGCTCGTGGGTGCTGTTATATTCCAGTAGATGATAGTTTGGGTGCTGGCCCACCTGCATGCTTTTTTCCACCAGATTATCCAAACTACAAGATGACCGACTTCACCGAAACAAAATATGGATACACTGGCACCCTTGTCCGCACCAAGCATACATTCATGCCTGATGACGTGATGAAGCTGCACATGGACGTTTTATTTGAGACACAGCACAGATTGCGTATTATTGTAAGTACAGAAAATGGCTTTCCTTACAAATGCAGTGTTCTGCGCATTTGTTTATTGTTACAGTGCATTAATCTAATAAGTAAGGTGACAATGGTAAATGGTTGAGCTTTTATATATCCATGATTGTTTTAATGCTGTTTTGTTCCTAGACAAGTTATTTTTCATCTCTAATCACAAGTTTAGAGTTTGGAGATGGACAAGTTTAGCTCACCCAATATGGTGCTCCAAGGGATGCACATCCTTCTTACATATGCATTGGATCAGAGACCCATGAAAAATATACAACACAATTCCTGACCAGCCACCTCATTGTCTACCATGATAACCTCGCAAAAAAAAAAAATGGGCAAAATACCCAGAGTTGGTATACAGTGACCCACACAGGGTCACTGTATACCAACTCTCTGGGTATTTTGCCCAATTTTTTGCAATATTGTCCTCTGGAGACTCCCCTTTATTAGGGTGAGTCACCAAATCTGAGAGTGTACCATGATAACCTGTTGTATAGACAAAAATTAGGTTACAGTTGTAACTGTTGTTTTACAGTATGTTATACTTATCATAGATCATTTTAAGTACTGTTTACGGCTTAAATGGAACCTGCGAAAATGTAAATATGTTAGCTGCTATTTCTCATTTGTTCCTAAGGCTACATTCAGATGGCTGAATAGCAGAGGCTTGGACAGGATGAATCAATAGCGGTTCCATGAGAATGGAGCCTCTGACCGATCCTGGATGCAGCCAGAGTGCGTCCATGATCAGTGTTTCTGAGGAGTTTTGGCCACACACGAACGGACCTCAGCTAATCAGCCAGTTTGCAGGCAGCCATAGCACAGAGCGAACGCAACTAATTATCCACCCCTAGGTGCCCATGTGAGTGTGGCCTAAAAGTACCCTGTCAAAAATATGGTCACTGTCGTGGTAGACTTTTTTTTTTTTGGAGCAGTACACTTTCAGTCCGTCATCTTCATGATGAACAACCCTGATCTGTAAACTTGTTGTTGGACTTGCAAATGCATGTTCTGCCTCAGTGACACTTACTAATGAAGCAAGGATATGAATGACCACTCAGGATTTTTGTGCAGTCTGTTTTGAAGTTGGGATTAGGGATGGGCAAGCAGTTCGGGTGGAGCATGAGATTGGCCGCAAACATCGCCCATTTGGGTGTTCCCCAAACACCCAAATTTTTGGGGCGCTCGACGGGCGAACATCACATGGTGTCAGTGAATAAATTGTTAAGGAGTGGGCCAGGAAACCAGCTGTCACGGCCAACAATGGATGATTCATGAGCTGTCAGGGGGATTCCCCGCTGACAGCTGAATGAAAAAAAAACATTGCCAAATTTGCCGGCAATAGAAAAATGTTTAAAAAACGGTGTGGGGGTCCTCCCAATCCATACCAGGCCCTTAAGCACCTTATCCTCATGTTGATGGAGACAAGAGCATCTTCCCCACAGCCCTTGGTGGTGGTTGTGTGGTTCTGCGGGCAGGGGGCTTATCAGACTCTGGAAGCCCCTTTAACAAGGGGGCCCGCAGATCCAGTTCTACCTGCGATGAAGGTTAACCGCCAGGTGGCCTCACCCCTTATCTATTTAAGAACTGTCAGACAGAGTAGCAGACAGTCAGTGGTTAGCCTTCGTCGCAAGCTTTTTCGGGTCCGGTGGTGCGGTGGGGGTCGTGGTTGACGTTTGATCTACATCAAGGGACATTGTTTCTTTATTTTTTAATAAAGGACTTGTCAAAAACGGTGTGTTTGTTTTTATGTATTTCTGACAATTTTTTTTAGTGGTTGAGTAAGGGTACAATGTGGATCAGTTGTCCTGAAGAAGCTCATATGATTGGATGAGCGAAATGCATCAGCCATCAGCATGTCATGTGATCTGCCGCACGTGACTACTCCATGTAGCCTTACAATCTATGAGCTGCTGTCCCACACTGAATGGAACATCCTGGCAGAATGAATTCATTCCATCGGGAGAACACTGAGTAGGCCAGCATCACTGCAGCAGCAACCAGGGGGGATTTAGCAGACATGGAAGGGACACACATTGGAGCTTGGGTTGCCACCTCATCCCTTTAACCCAAACACATATTAATTACACAGGTTTGGAGGCTAATTTAATGCAGATAGAGCACTAACTGAGTTTAATTACCACCTTAGTTAGCCACAGAACCTGTGTAATTCATATGTGTTTGGGTTTAAATGGATGAGGTGGCAACCCTAATTGGAGCAACCTGCGGGCCCTGTCCTGGCTGTGGGTGAGATTGCCAAAGGGAGGGCTCTTCCAGCATAAGCCATACACAATAGGAATTCAGGTCTACAGGCATTACACATCCTGTGAGGACTGCCTGTGAATGCCCCTTTCAGTCAGTGCTTGGGAGTATGCATGTGAGCCAAGGTTAACTGTTTTTAAGTATGTGACAAGGTTGTCATTCTGGTGTTTTTATCTTAGTGTGATGAAAGTATGGTGACTTTTTTCATATTTTATGATTAATAAACTTGAATGTACGTTTCCATCCAACTGCCCCATAGAGGAGAGGGGCTCTGTCCTTGTCCACTGTGCACGGTGGAGGGGACAGGATCTGTCATCCATCTGCTCAGCGGGGATCGGTGGAGAGATTTCACACTGAGCAGGCGGATTCCACTCGGACAGATCCGCCCTGCGTGAAAGGACCTAAAAAAAAGAAAAAAAAAAAAAAAAGAGATCCTGTTCCCCTATAGCAGATTAAAAAGCATAGTGCACATGCTGTCTAATCTGCCCCTTTCTAAGCTGTAAAAAACCTGGTTGGTCCTACCTCTTCCTGTGTCCCCCTCTGTGTGCTGACCACAGTAATCATGGCTGCTGGACCCTAATTACCATGGTCAGGTTACGTGCCTCCAACATCCCACTGCTCTCCTCTCTCCACCTCTCTGCCTGTCAGCTCCGTGTGGGTGTCTCTACCCCTCTCAGCCGCCCCCCTCCTGTCGCTAGTAGCTGTCAGTAAAAGTAAAGAACAATTACAGCCCGCTCCTCTGTTGGATTAATCTCTCCTACACTGTTTAAATGTTTTTGTAAAATGAAGCCTGCAAATACCTTATCTTTGATTTCTTTTGGTCGGTCACAGCGGTCACGTGACCTCCCCAGCTGACCCCCGAGGGGATCTTGGCCCCTCCCTCTGTAGCCCGTAGATCGGAGGAATAGAGGAGCTGGAGGTCACATGACCGGCCATAAAAGATCAAAGATAAGATATTTACAGGCGTTATTTTAAAAAACAATTACACAGTGTAAGAGAGACAAATAAAATGGAGGAGCTGGCTGTAATTGTTCGTTACGTTTACAACCACTTCATTGGCCATGTAATCTATTGTTCATTAAATTGTTTCTACCAGTATTTTTCCTCCTCCTTGTAATGTCCTGCTTAATCTCCCAAACCTCTCCTTTTCACCCTCAGTTCATTTGGAATGAGCAGTGCAAATTAGTTGCAGTCATGGGCAATGCTCTGTGCACACTAAAAACCCCATAGTCCATTATGGGAGTGAGCTAGAGGGTGTCTACATTCCTACATACAGTAGGCTCATGGAGAACATACTGTACATAGCCACTCTCTAACAGGAAGTCAGATCATAGCAAAAAAAGAAATGTGGAAATCTGGAGGAGGCTGAAAGTAATAGTAGCTACTTTTATGAGTTTAGGAGTTTGAAACTCCCTCCTCATTGGCTTACCTTCAAAGCGGAGTGCCACCCAAAAGTTGAAATTCAGCTGATTGGATTCCTCCCCCCATCAGGTGTCACATTTGGCACCTTTCGGGGGGAGGGGGAAGAGGACACCTGTCTTTATACAGGTGTCCTTTTCCACACATCCGGGAGCTCGGGACATCAGCAGCCCGGCTCCCTCCTCCATCCTCGCTCTGCTACTGGCCACCTGGCCAATAGCAGAGCGCAGCGGAGCATTGCGCATGCGCAGTAGGGTGCCCACATGAAGCTGTAATGTTATATGTCTGGGTTCCCTTACACGCAATGTATGCGGCTGCACTCGACCCCCGATCCGAAGATTGGTGGCGGGTGTCGACATTGCTGGACTCCAGGACAGGTAAGTGTCCTATTTATTAAAAGTCAGCAGCTACTGTATATGTAGCTGCTGACTTTTAATTTTTTCAGCTCTAGGCGGACCTCCGCTTTAAATAGATTATTCCCCTTCAGGAATGCTGCTGCTAGACTCATCCACCTTACAAACTGCTCAGTGTCCGCTACCCCTCTCTGCCAATCCCTCTATTGTTTGCCACTCACCCATCAAATTAAATTCAAAATACTAACAATAACTTTCAAAGCCATCAACAACTCTGCCCCCAGCTAAATCACGAACCTAGTCTCTAAATACCAACCAAATCATTCTCTTTGTTCCTCCCAAGACCTACAATGCTTCATTTTTTTTCAGGTATTTACGAAAACATATTCAAGCTATAGATAGTTATATAACTGATATGGGCTGAAAGTGCACACTCTCAGGTTTAATTTGAGGGTATGTACATCCAAATCGAAGGATGGGTTTAGGAATTACAGCTCTTAAGAATAGCCACCCCTCTTGTTCAAGGGACCAAAAGTAATTGGACGATTGAATGAAAAGCTGTTTCATGGCCAGGTGGGTGTGGGCTACTCCTTTGTTATTTCTTGATCAATTTAGCAGGCAAAAGGTCTGGAGTTGATTCTAAGTGTGGTATTTGCATTTGGAATCTATTGCTGTGAGCCTACATCATGCATTCAAAGGAGCTGTACATGCAAGTGAAACAGGCCATTGTAAGGCTTCAAAAATGAAGCAAATCCATCCGAGAGATAGCAGTAACATTAGGAGTGGCCAAATCAACAGTTTGGTACATTCTGAGTAAAGAAGAACGCACTGGTGAGCTCAGCAACATAAAAAGGCCTGGACATCCATGGAAGACAACAGTGAAACAGTGGTGGATGATAGCAGGATCCTCTCTATGGTGAAGAAAAACCCATTCACAACATCTAGGCAAGTGAAGGACACTCTCCAGGAGGTGGGCGTATCATTGTCAAAGTCTACAATCAAGAGAAGACTTCATGAGAGCAAATACAGAGGGTTCACCACAAGGTGCAAACCATTCATAAGCCTGAAGAATAGAAAAGTCAGATTAGACTAAAAAAGCCAGGTCAGTTCTGGAAAAGCATTCTTTGGACAGATGAAACTAAGATTAATCTGTACCAGCCCAGGTTCAGCCAAATGCAGCAAAGTTGATTGGACGTCGCTTCACAGTACAGATAGACAATGATCCAAAACAAACTGCAAAAACAACCCAGGAGTTTTTGAAGGAAAAGAAGTGGAATATTCTGCAATGGCCGAGTCAATCACCTGATCTCAACCCAATTGAGCATGCATTTCATGTGCTGAAGGCAAAAGTAAAGGAAGAAAGACCCACAAACAAAAAACAACTGAAGACGGCTACAGTTAGAGCCTGGCAAACATCAGAAAGAAGTAAACCCAGTCTTTGGTAATATCCATGAGTTCCAGACTTCAGGCAGTCATTGCCAGGAAAGGATTCTCAACAAAATATTAAAAATGAACATTTTATTTATTATTATGTTTATTTGTCTGTAGTGCTACCCCCTCAGGAGCTGCTTAAGTATGTTCAGTCCATTACTCTGTCCTTCAACCCCAAGAAGCGTTTCAGCCCCTACTGGCACACCTAGCAATATGGTCAACTGAATAGTAAATTATTGACACAGGAAGGCAATACACCAGGTTGAGGTAAATTAGAAATGTTTACTCAAAGTATATATATATATTTATATATATTTTAGGAAGTACTTGGTCTCAACAGGGTACAAATAATTCTCACAACTGAACGAAGGTTACACACAAGTGATGATAAGGTATATTCACTCAGGCCTTCCTTAATCCACCACGCACAGTCCACAGCACAGTGAGTGGTGGCCGGGAAAGCGAAAAAAGCACCGCTCACCATCCTCCGGTCCTTACCAATCAAAAGCAGCACAGGAGCCAAAGGGACAAATC
This sequence comes from Glandirana rugosa, assembly GCA_018402905.1. NCBI lineage: Eukaryota > Metazoa > Chordata > Amphibia > Anura > Ranidae > Glandirana > Glandirana rugosa. Next base: position 506,349 of record BLSH010300883.1, on the reverse strand, counting down.
ATTGTAGATTGGGAGTGTTTGCAGGCGCATTGCTTGCTCCCCGAACACTCCCTAAACATAGGCGTATCAGCTACCCAGTTGCAATCAGCTGATTGCAAGGTGTAAAAGCGTCTGGCCCCTTTCACACTTTTTTTTATTGTGATTTTGCCTTAAGCAATGCCTGTGTAATCTTGAGGGACTACTTTGAAGTCGCTGTGACTTGAAGTCACACAGATATGAATGGTACACGACTTGTCCTGCGACTTGGCAGTCCCAGGACAAGTCGCAGAAGTGTGAAAGGGGCCTAAAGCACCACTTTTTTTTTTAACTAGCATGGGGAGAGCGGCGCTGATGTGCCACCTATTGACGGGCCACCACTGCTGGACAGTGCACCTGTGCCCAACACTGGGATTTTACGCACTGGGGCTAAATGCTCATTGTGCATAAGGCTTAACAAAGATAGCACAGCAGCATTTGCACTGTTGTTTTTCATCTTTATAACTTACCTATTTTGTTTCTTCTGACACATACAGATAAAAGACGCAACTCAAAAGAGATATGAAGTTCCTATAGAGACACCAAAGGTCAACCAAAAAGCAGACGCTGTCGAGTATGATGTCCAGTTCACTAATGAATCCTTTGGTTTCAGAGTTAGCAGGAAGTGCAATGGAAATGTTCTGTGAGTAATAAATGTGAGAATGAAACTGCAGTAAATGTACAATCATTATAAATAAAGTCTGGTTCTCTCTCCATCCTCCAATAAAGGGTTTCAGTCTGGAGGCGAGTGAATATGCCCAGGCTCAATTTGCAAACAGTTTCAGAAATTTTACTTGGCGTTCACAAATTTGCAGCAAACCCAATTAAAGTCAATGAGATCAAATCTTACTATTTGAAACTTGCCATTTGTAGTGTCAGTGAGCAAACTTTTGTCAAACAAAAGGCATTGCAAGCCAGGCACTGCTATGGGGGACATGTACCAATTAAAATATAAAGTTAAAAAAAAACTACAGTGGTTGGGGGGCCTTTTTATGCAGCTTCAATGGCTTCATTGAAAATGTACAAATCCTTTAAAAATACAGGTTTAGGGCATGCCGTATGACTCTTCTTGCTGCACCCTGTTTGATCTATTGGGATAATCCTGCCTTGTGCTTTGACTTCTGCTGAACCTCAAACTCTTTGCTCCTCCCATAAAGTTCCTGTTTTTTGCCATGTCTCTGCACTTCCTGTTTGCCTGGTTGTTGTGCTCTCTTCAGACAGTATCTTGCTCTTGTCTTCCCTGCTGCCGCCCATTATTTGCTACCACTCGTTATCGACCCTTGGCTTGTTCCTCAACTTCACTTCTGCCTGACCCCAACCTGCAACTTCTCGTTACTGACCTTTGGTTTATTCACTGACTATTCTTCTGTTTGAGCCTTACCTGCTGGACCCCAACTTGCTAGCTTCCTGCTGGGGCAATCCTGAGGACCGCGACCTGGTACAAACATGCAGCAAAATACATCTTCACTAGGGATGTGCCAAACACCCCCTGGTTCAGTTCGCACCAGAAAACCACGAACAGGCAATACGTTTGTTTGAATACATGAACCCTATTAAAATAAATGGGACTTGAACAGGAAAAATCAAAAGTGCTCATTTTTTTGCCATAAAAGTGTATGGGGACCCGGGTACTGCATCAATGGCAATTTTTTTTTTAAAAAAGATAGTTTTTTCAGGTGCAGTGATTTTAATGATTAAAGTGAAAACATTTTTAAATATTCCTTTAAATATCGTGCCTGGGTTCTCCACTTGATGTTTAGAACAGTGCCACCGCAAAATGATATTTTTAAAGGAAAAATTTCCCACGACGATCAATCCACTTTCCAGGAAACTGTTCATCTAGGAATGCTCGGACCTGACACCCATAATGTGGTGGTGCACGTCAGGTCCGAGCATTCCTAGATGAACAGTTTCCTGGAAAGTGGATTGGTTGTCGTGGGCCAGTTGAATGGCCCCCAAGGTCACCCGATCTGACCCCCTTAGACTTTTATCTTTGGGGTCATCTGAAGGCAATTGTCTATGCTGTGAAGATACGAGATGTGCAGCACCTGAAACTACAGATACTGGAAGCCTGTGCTAGCATGTCTCCTGCGGTGTTGCTATCAGTGTGTGAAGAGTGGGAGAAGAGGGTTGCATTGACAATCCAACACAATGGGCAGCACATTGAACACATTTTATAAGTGGTCAGAAACTTGTAAATAACTCATGAACGAATAAAGTTACGTTAAAACCAAACACGCCATTGTTTTTCTTGTGAAATTCCCAATAAGTTTGGTATGTCACATGACCCTCTTCCTATTGAAAAAACAAAAGTTGGATTCAAAATGGCCAACTTCAAAATGGCCGCCATAGTCACCACCCATCTTGAAAAGTTTCCCCCTTCACATATACTAATGTGCCACAAACAGGAAGTTAATATCACCAACCATTCCCATTTTATTAAGGTATATCCATATAAATGGCCCCTCCCTGTAGATCATAAATCACTGGAAAAATGTGTGTGGGGGTCCCACCAAAATCCAAACCAGGCCCTTTTTAAAAAAAATTTGGCGCGGGGTTTATTTATTTATTTTATTTATTTAATTCAGGTACTCATATAGCGCAGTGAATTTACGCAGCGCTTTTACATATACATTGTACATTGACATCAGTCCAAACCCTCAAGGACCTTATAATCTAAGGTCCCTAACCCACATTCATACATAGACCTATTATTGTCAATTTAGACAGGATCTAGACAGCATGTCTTTGGAGTGTGGGAGGAAACCGGAGTACCAATACGTATATATTATTTTCAACGAAAGGCCCTTTTCATATTGATATCCTAGTCATGAAATATTTAGAGTTGAGCGAACACCTGGAAGTTCGGGTTCTGCTGGTCCGTCCGAACTTCGGGACAAAGTCCGGGTCCGGGTCCGGACGGAACCCGAACGATCGCACGGACATGAGATTTATAAAGTACTGATCCTATAGTTATACTTTTCCCGGAAAGCAACTTTTATTATATATGCATAACCATGAGGCCAAAGGAGGGTGTGAGGTTTCTGTACGACAGATCTAGGACAGATTTAACTGTTATTATCCAGATACATACTTACACCCAATCCCTGGAATCTAATATTCCAGGAACTCCCAAACCTGACTACAGTTACATGTTACATATACATTTTCGCGACGCATTTAAGTGACGCGATATACTCATGGACTTAATTTATTTATTTTATTTATTTATTTGGGGCGCGGTTTAAAAAAAATTTTTCCCGGACCAAACCTAAAACCAC
>BLSH010300883.1:473174-485023 GCA_018402905.1 Glandirana rugosa | reverse complement strand
TTTTCCCTCTCCCCATTTTTTGTAGGGCACTTGCCCTAGTTTGAAGATGATTTTAGAACAGTTATATGGCTTCTACCATTAATTAATACTTTTCAGACACAGTTTGAAGATGATCCACATTCACCTCCATTTTTGCATTTTTTAAGTTTTTATTTTTTAAAAAATATTTAAAGTTATTTCCCTGTCCCCATTTTTTTGTAGGGCACTTGCCCTACCCTTACCCCCATTTTACTTCCTTTTGCAGCCCTCTAGGGCTTTCCAGGACTTTGTTACAGCCATTTTTGTGCCTAAAAGTTCGGGTCCCCATTGATTTCAATGGGGTTCGTTGTCCGTGCGATCGTTCGGGTTCCGTCCGGACCCGGACCCGGACTTTGTCCCGAAGTTCGGACGGACCAGCAGAACCCGAACATCCAGGTGTTCGCTCAACTCTAAATATGACACAATGCTTGTCCTGTGCCATTTGGCCCCCTGTAACCCCTAAAAAACCTGGCTGATCCTGCCTGGCTATAGCCTTCCCCCTGCATGGAGACCATGGATAGATCAGGGAAGCTGACACTGACACCGGAGTCACCAGTATGTGTCTCCATCACCCACAGCGTGCTCTCTGTCCCCTCTCTGCTCCTGTGTCCTCCTCCCCCTCCCCTATTTGCGTGTCTGCCTGTGATAGTGCCGCCCCTCCCACCTCCTGCTGCTTGTATAACTCTAACCTATATACACCATCAGCACTGCCTCCTATTGCAGTGTCCCCCTCTGAGTGCGATTTATAAATATAAATGCTGCCAATACCTCATTCCACAGCCGAGATTGCGATCATATGACCGGCCAGCTCTCTCCTCCTCCCCTCCTCCTCCCATCCTGACTGACATCAGCAGGGGAATCTAAGCCCCTCCCGCTGCATCTGTTAGGCTTCATGCACACGGGATGCTTTTTCAACCTCCCCTGAACGATTTTTTTTGACAGCTAGAAGCCAGCATCTAAAAGCCCATTTTGCCGCGTTTTGCGTGCCGTGTTTAGCGGCGTTTTGCCACGTTCACGTCGTGGAGTGTTTATGAAAAAAACAAAAAAAATTTTAAAATAGAAACGCCTGTAAACTAAACGCTTCTAGATGCGATTTACCACGTTTAAGTGTGTTTAGTGGCATTTTACTGCGTTTGACGTCTGAAACACCGGTAAACTCGGGGTCTGAACCCATTTTTGTGTGTTCAGAAAAAAGCCTATAAACGTGACTGCCTGAAAACAATTTTAAACGAGTCTGTGTAAATGTACACATAAGATAACACAGACAGCAACAAAAACTGACAGGAGCAATGTAAAAGAGATATGATGATGTCATCCCTGTACTGCTTCACCTTTCACTATCACAAACTTGGGCTCAGATGACGTGGGTTGAATTATGGACATCATGAGGAAACCTGCTGGTAGAAAAATGTACTGCAGGGAAAATCCCTGGATTGAAGGTAAACACTGCAGCCAATGCTGATTTATTAATTGAACTTTTAATGGAGTGTTCATCTTTATCCTGTTATTTTTAGCCAATGTGCTGCGTTAAGCATTTTAAAGGAAAAATGCAGTGTTATTTCAGTGAGTGCAAAATAAGATTTATTAATATAATGTTGCATGAAAGTATATTTTTCATTTCTGTGACTTTCACATCTTGAATTGCTTGCTGTCCCATATTTTAACCATTTCAGCTTTTGTTCCTTTATACCCCCCTACAGACCGGACTACCATAAAATTCATTATGCTGCAATAACTTTGTTATTACTTAGGATATTATAATATGTAATGCATGCATTGTTTTTTGAGGGGAAAACTAGAGAAAAAAACCAAGCATTTGCCAGTATTGCTTTGCAAAAAATATTTTATTTACTGCTTATTTTATTATTATGGTATATTTTTTTATGTAATCCGTAGATAAGAAGACATACATACATTAACTTTTATGCTTCGACCAGAAAAAAAACATTCTATAAATTGTCTGATTTTAAATGACAGTAAAATTATGTTTCTGATACAAAGCATGGAAGTTATTTGTAATAAAGAGGGAGTGTCGTGGAGTTATAGTGAAATAATTCTGCTAACATCCTATAAACAATGAGAAAAAAGGAGTCAGCGCAAAGGCTGAGACCTAAAGGACTTTTTATTATCCCGACATGTTTCGGATTCATATCCTTCTTCAGGGAATATTACACTAAGGGTTAGACATTAAATTTCCATCTGAATCTATGAATCTGAAACATGTCGGGATAATCACAAGACTTGCCCCTTTGATCCCACTTTAATGTGGCAACATACGGGTGTAATTCTTCCTTACAGGGTGTTCTGTTCTACATACTGTACTGCAGCATGAGCAATGTATTTTACTGTTCACTGTATCTATGTTAACTGTCTTACCAGAGATCTATCTCTCTATGATTGATTGTAATTTTAATCTTTAATATAATAAAATTATATTTTTTACTATATTTACCCTTCTTTAACACTATCTGCCTAAGGGGTTGGTTACCTTTAGGTCTCAGCCTTTGCGCTGACTCCTTTTTTTTCAAAGCATGGAAGTTATGTGCAAATCAAATAATATCATTTTGTCGTCAATTTTGCAAATTTTTTATTGCGACACTGAAAACAATAACATACAAAATGAATGAAAATGAAAAAATGTAACCATTATTGGTTAGAAAAAAAATAGCCAAGGGGAGAAGGGTAGGAAGGAGTTAAATAGTGTTGATTAGGGTTATCTAAGGTTTCTTTAACTAATGCCATATGCAGATCAAATGCCACACCTTTAATCTACACAATGAAATAGTAGCTACAATGTAATTAAGACCTGACAGTTTTCTCATTAGTACATATACATTGTAAATTTGTTGGATCTTGGGTGGAAGCCACAAACATTTTGGGAGGCTGATGCAACAACTCAAATTACACAGCATATGTGATGAATGATCTCCTCTGGCTTTCAGTAAATACAGTAAATTAAAGTTAATCAACAAGGATCTATATCTAGCTTATATTAAATTATTATTATTAATATTATACAGGATATATATAGCGCCAACAGTTTGCGCAGCGTTTTACAATATAAAGAGAGACAATACAGCAACAGGACAATTTAAAACAAGGGGGCTAGAGATGCCCTGCTCCTGTGAGCTTACAATCTAAGAGGGAGGGGCTGGTGAAACAAAAGGTAGGGACTGTGAGGGATGAACTGATGAGGGGAGTAGAAGATTCCGTTGTTAGCTGGAGGCAGGATAGGTCTCCCTGAAGAGATGAGTTTTCAGGGATCACCTAAAAGTGGACAGAGTAGGAGATAGGTGGACAGATTGGGGGAGAGAGTTCTAGTGGATGGGAGAGGCTCTGGAGAAGTTCTGGAGATGAACATGGGAGGAGGAGACAAGTGAGATAGGGAGCAGAAGGTCTTGGGAGGAGCGAAGAGGACGGTTTGGACAATATTTGGAGAGCTTTTGTGTGTTCAGAAAAAAGCCTATAAACGTGACTGCCTGAAAACAATTTTAAACGAGTCTGTGTAAATGTACACATAAGATGACATTAAATGAGTTTAGGGGTAGCTGGAAAAAACTTCCAAATGCCCCTGAACGTCCCTTTATCAGCCTCAGTGTGCATGAGGCCTTAGAGGAGGAAAGGAGAAAGCCAGCTGATCATATGATCACAATCACGGCTGTGAAATTAGGTATTTGCAGCATTTATATTTATAAATCAATGAGCAATCTATGAACATAGAGAGGGAGAAATGACACAGCATGAGCACTATGCTGTTCATCCTGCTTTAACCACTTCACCACTGGAAGGATTTCCCACTGTAGGACCAGAGCACTTTTTGCGATTCGGCATTGCGTCGCTTTAACTGACAATTGTGTGGTCGTGCGCCGTTGTACCCAAACAAAATGTGCATCCTTTTTTTCCCACAAATAGAGCTTTCTTTTGGTGGTATTTGGTCACCTCTGCGTCATTTCTGATCGCCGCTATAAAAAAAAAGAGCAACTTTTGCGCAAACCAATCAATATACGCTTTTTGCGTTTTTTTACCAGAAATATGTAGCAGAATACATATAGGCCTAAACTGGTGAAGAAATTTGTTTTTTACATTTTTTTTTTTGGAAATAGAAAGTAAAAATTTTTTTTTTTTTCAAAATTGTCGCTGTTTTTTTGTTTATAGCACAAAAAATAAAAACCGCAGAGGTGATCAAATACCACCCAAAGAAAGCTCTGTTTGCGGGGAAAAATATCAATTTTGTTTTGGTACAGCGTCGCATGACCGCGCAATTGTCAGTTAAATCGACGCAGTGCCGTATCGCAAAAAATGGCCTGGTCATTAAGGGGGAAATCCTTCCGGTCCTTAAATGGTTAAAGGAAACAGAATATGTTCTTTCCGATTTCTGTTATTCAAAATGTATGGTTGAGAAATTGGGTTTACAAAAGAGGTTGACATTGTTCACTTAGTAAAGTAAATATTCAGTCTGGAAATGTTCACTGAGCGTACTTAGTAAATAATGAATAAATATTAATCATGTTAATAGTTCAATCATCATTCATGGTGCTGTTTTGGTGATGTGTAGAATAAATCGAGAGCTTGATTATGTATATGGAAATAACCCCGACTCTCTCATTATAGGGTGGACACCAATATTGCCCCAATCATCTTTGCTGATCAATTCATCCAAATGTCCACATCTCTTTCATCTTCCTACATATATGGCCTTGGTGAACATCTCACTTCCATCAACTTAGACCTCAACTGGAAAAAACTCACATTTTGGAACAGAGACCTGATACCACGGGTAAGGTGAAGGAAGGAATACTTTATAGCAAATATATTCATTGTATATGCATTCATTTCTTTTTATATGTTTTAGAGGAAAAACGGTTGAAAAACAAAGGTTGTTATTATTATATACCATTTCTCACAAGCATTCTGCCTTTTTAATTAAAGCTGAACTTCAGTCTGAACTTAGGCTACTTTCACTCCGCTGAAAAAAATGTATCAAAAACGCATATGCATTTTTGCCGTGTTTCTGGTGCATTTTCTGGATGCCTATTACCCAGCATGCACCTGTGAAATTTGGACATGTGACTCAAAAAAGCGCCCAAAAATATGTTTGGTGCATTTTCTATTCATTTTGGTGGGGACCTGCGTTTTTTGGCAGAGTTTTGAAAACCTCACCAAAGATGCTGCAAGCAGGACTTTTCAAAACACCCCATACCCGTAGCAGAGTGGTGTAAAGAGTCCTATAGAATTTAAAAGGAAACATTTTGCACTTTTTAACAGGGTAAAAATGCATCAGTGTGAAAAGGCTCTTAGGCTGCATTCACACCAAGCATAGCACGTTTCTAAAATTTGAGTTTTGCATGATGATCGCGGCAGAATTGCATCGCGTTAGGGGTGCCATTAAAGAGTAATGCCAAAATCGGAAGATGTGAACAGGGCCTTAAAGCCAGGGTGAGCTACCTGAAGATCAGCTTGATTGGTAGATCGCGGTCTGGGCTTGCTGACCCACCATCCCAGAGCATCAAACAGAGCGCAATGCAGAGGGACTACTTGCAAAGTTGAAGCTGTAGAAGGGAGCAGGAGCTGCATAAGCCGATGCCTCCTCTGCAGTGCTGGCTCCTGTCCCATGCGGAGTGATACCAACTGCACTTCCCCTCTTATCCCAGCTAGCGGTCTCCAGAGTGGTGCCAGCAGCAGGAAATGCAATGCAGAGGGACTACTTTTAAAGTTGGAGCTGTAGTGGGGAGCAAGAGCTGCATAAGTCGATGCCTTCTCTGTAGTGGCGGCTCCTGTCCCATGTGGAGTGATACCAACTGCACTCCACCTCTTATCCCGGCTAGCGGTCTCCTGAGTGGTGCCAGCAGCAGGAAAGAAGAGATCTTCAGGTCAGTGTGAAGCAATACACTGGGCATAGGGCTGCTTTCACAGTGAACCTTGACTCAACTTCAGGGTTTTACCAACCTCCCAACTTTACGTGTGAAGAAGCCCTAAGTGTGCCACTGCAGAATGAAACCAGTGCAGCAGGCACTGCTGCTCCTCTGAAAAGCAATTCAAGTGTGTTTGACAGGTGGTGAGAAGGTGATATGTTGCTTCCTCACCACCTGATTTAAACCCATGATTGCAGTGCAATGCATGCAATTGCGATACAGCGATACGGCAATTAGACATTTAAATCAGGTGTGAGGAGGCGACACTGTGTTTCCTGATCTTTGACTTCTCACAGGTTGTTCAGGTAGATCTCCACCTCTTTAAGGTTGCTGACCCCTGCCTTGAAGTGGATGTAAACCCACCACCAACCCAGTATAATCTAATGACACAGTATTCATGTATATATACATGCAAGCCTCCTGCATCTATCCCTACCTTTCAAATGTCCTTCCTGTAAGCACTAGCAGCTCTGTAAAACTCGGAAATCAGAGGGTGTCTGTGTTTGCTGGAGTTTGGTGGGTGGAGTTGTGATGTCACAAGCCTCCCCACCCACCTCTATACTGAGACATTGAGGAGGGAGGGAGGGGGGAGTGTAAAACTATCTCAGCTGTGTGAAGGAGATAAGCAATTTGCTTGTCACTCACAGAGCAAGGGGCGGATCGACTGTGTATTTCCCTGTTAGTCTGACTTCCTCTTGCTGAAAAAAGATAAGCTTATTACTCACAGTTGGATTAACTCTTTGTGGAAAGACTGGGCACAGATGATATGACATACTATACTCTACCAGACAGAATTATTAATTACATTTTTTTTTTTCGGGTTTACATCCACTTTAAAGTGTAACTGAAGGCAAAACCTTATTTTTTTATTTTGGGTAGAGTAAGGGAGGGTTATAATCCCCATCAGTTTTATTTTCTTGCCATCTGTGTACCATTGAGAAGATTTCCCCTCACTTCCTGTCCCATAGCCAAAACAGAAAATGAGAGAAAATCTCTCCAAAGTGAGGAAATCCAAGGGTGTGAGATTTTTTTTTTATTTTCACAATCAATAATAATGGTAAACAGGACAAATAGAGAGGGTGAATCTCCCTAAGGCTACATGAACACGGGATGTTTTTTAACCTCCTCTGAACGACTCAACTTGACAGCTAGAAACCAACGTTTAAAAACGTCAGTTTAGCCGCGCTATACATGTTTAGCCGCGTTCGCGTCTAGGAGCATTTTTTTAAAATATATATATTTTTTTGTTAAAATGAAAAACGTCTGTAAACGAAACATTCCTAGACGCAAGTTACCGCGTTTAGGTGCATTTACAAGCTGTTACAGGCATTTGGCCTTTCATTTGCCTCTGAACATCCGTCCCAAACTCATTTTTTTGCCTTCAAAGAAAAGCTTCTAAACTCAACTGCCTAGAAACGATAATGGGGGCACAGGCAGCAACAAAAACTGACAGGAGCAATGTAAAAGAGATATGATGATGTCATCCCTGCACTGCTTCACCTTTCACTGTCACAAACTTGGGCTCAGAAGACGTGGGTTGAATTATGGACATCATACTGAGGAAACCTGCTGGCAGAAAAATGTACTGCAGGGAAAATCCCTGGATTGAAGGTAAACACTGCAGCCAATGCTGATTTATTAATTGAACTTTTAATGGAGTGTTCATCTTTATCCTGTTATTTTTAGCCAATGTGCTGCGTTAATCATTTTAAAGGAAAAATGCAGTGTTATTTCAGTATGTGCAAATTAAGATTTATTAATATAATGTTGCATGAAAGTATTTTTTTAATTTCTGTGACTTTCACATCTTGAATTGCTTGCTGTCCCATATTTTAACCATTTCAGCTTTCGTTCCTTTATACCCCCCTACAGACCGGACTACCATAAAATTCATTATGCTGCAATAACTTTGTTATTACTTAGGATATTATAATATGTAATGCATGCATTGTTTTTCGAGGGAAAAACTAGAGAAAAAAACCAAGCATTTGCCAGTATTGCTTTGCAAAAAATATTTTATTTGCTGCTTATTTTATTATTATGGTATATTTTTTATGTAATTCGTAGATAAGAAGACATACATACATTAACTTTTATGCTTCGACCAGAAAAAAAACATTCTATAAATTGTCCGATTTTAAATGACAGTAAAATTATGTTTCTGATACAAAGCATGGAAGTTATTTGTAATAAAGAGGGAGTGTCGTGGAGTTATAGTGAAATAATTCTGCCAACATCCTATAAACAATGAGAAAAATGGAGTCAGCGCAAAGGCTGAGACCTAAAGGACTTTATAGGCAGATAGTGTTAAAGAAAGCTAAATTATGGTAAAAAAAATATAATTTTATTGTATTAAAGATTAAAATTACAATCAATCATAGAGAGATAGATCTCTGGTAAGACAGTTAACATAGTTACAGTGAACAGTAAAATGCATTGCTTATGCTGCAGTACAGTATGTAGAACAGAACACCCTGTAAGGAAGAATTACACCCGTATGTTGCCACATTAAAGTGGGATCAAAGGGGCAAGTCTTGTGATTATCCCGACATGTTTCTGATTCATATCCTTCTTCAGGGAATATTATACTAAGGGTTAAACATTAAATTTCCATCTGAAATTATGAATCTGAAACATGTCGGGATAATCACAAGACTTGCCCCTTCGATCCCACTTTAATGTGGCAACATACGGGTGTAATTCTTCCTTACAGGGTGTTCTGTTCTACATACTGTACTGCAGCATAAGCAATGCAATTTACTGTTCACTGTAACTATGTTAACTGTCTTACCAGAGATCTATCTCTCTATGATTGATTGTAATTTTAATCTTTAATATAATAAAATTATATTTTTTACTATATTTACCTTTCTTTAACACTATCTGCCTATAAAGTCCAAAGGGGTTGGTTACCTTTAGGTCTCAGCCTTTGCGCTGACTCCTTTTTTCTCAAAGCATGGAAGTTATGTGCAAATCAAATAATAGCACTTTGTCGTCAATTTTGCTCATTTTTTATTGCGACACTGAAAACAATAACATACCAAATGAATGAAAATGAAAAAATGTAACCATTATTGGTTAGAAAAAAAATTGGCAAGGGGAGAAGGGTAGGAAGGAGTTAAATAGTGTTGATTAGGGTTATCTAAGGTTTCTTTAACTAATGCCATATGCAGATCAAAGGCCACACCTTTAATCTACACAATGAAATAGTAGCTACAATGTAATTAAGACCTGACAGTTTTCTCATTAGTACATATACATTGTAAATTTGTTGGATCTTGGGTGGAAGCCACAAACAATTTGGGAGGCTGATGCAACAACTCAAATTACACAGCATATGTGATGAATGATCTCCTCTGGCTTTCAGTAAATTAAAGTTAATCAACAAGGATCTATATCTAGCTTATATTTAATTATTATTATTAATATTATACAGGATATATATAGCGCCAACAGTTTGCGCAGCGTTTTACAATATAAAGAGAGACAATACAGCAACAGGACAATTTAAGAGGGCTAGAGATGTCCTGCTCCTGTGAGCTTACAATCTAAGAGGGAGGGGCAGGTGAAACAAAAGGTAGGGACTGTGAGGGATGAACTGATGAGGGGAGTAGAAGATTCCGTTGTTAGCTGGAGGCAGGATAGGTCTCCCTGAAGAGATGAGTTTTCAGGGATCACCTAAAAGTGGACAGAGTAGGAGATAGGCGGACAGAATGGGGGAGAGAGTTCTAGAGGATGGGAGAGGCTCTGGAGAAGTTCTGGAGACGAGCATGGGAGGAGGAGACAAGTGAGATAGAGAGTAGAAGGTCTTGGGAGGAGTGAAGAGGACGGTTTGGGCAATATTTGGAGAGCTTGGGGCAGAATTGTAAATGGCTTTGTATGTCCTGGTTAGGGTTTTGAATTTTATTCTTTTGGAAATGGGAAGCCAGTGGAGGGATTGGCAGAGAGGAGTGGCAGACACCAAATGGTTGGTAAGGTGGAAGAGTCTGGCAGCAGCATTAATGTGATGTGGTTCTGTTTGGAGACTATATAGAGACTGGTTTGATACAATGGTTTTATATTTTGTTACATAATAACATGCTGAGTGTTTTTATATCCCCAGTGACATATTTCATATAGACCTGAATGTACCAGGGCACATCCGTTAATAAGACAGAACAGTCATTTGAATGCTAAGCTCAGCTTTTGTAAAATAAAAAAATAAATGCACACATTTTTGCAGGTTAAAATATGTGCATTTATAATTTTTTTTTACATTGCATTCTGTAAAGCTTTGTACCCACGATCAGCAGATTGTGAGTGCAATGCGTGGATCCTGCAGACACTCACATTCTGCATGTATCCCCGTTCAGTGCGGAGTGCATCTCCGTGTTAGATGCGCTCCCATTGAACACAACGGGCTGGGAATTCTCACCGCATTGCACAGAAAAGGCACACCGCACATATGTGAACTGGACACCTTGAAAACAATGTGTTTTCAAGTGTCCTGCGAATTGTATGCCACATTCAATTCGCATAGGGGTGAACCCAGCCTCAAGAGTTCTTTTCAGTACATCAGGGGGTTAACGCCATGTGATCCCGTACACTTGCTGCAGCTCATGGTAGAGACTGAAGAGAAGCTCTAGAGATAAACAATAATAATAGATAAGAGGAACATCAGAGGGCACAATCGAAGTGTAGCATAACATCACATTTATTGAATAAAGAAGACAAATCACAACTCAAAGGATAACAAATGTAAAGCGCTTGTCATATAGCCCCTGAACTGGCACCACTCTCATTCCATGGGTAGCATTAGTAATCCAGACCAGGAAGCATGAAGCACCGCCGGAGGCTGGGTTTGCCAGGAATGTAGAAAGCTCTTGACAGTGTGAGAAGGTGTGAGTGGATTACATCACTGGCCAGGAGACATGAGGGGGTGTGATTATGTGTTTCAAGGTCGCCCAGCCTCTTTGTTAAGCCTGCCCCTCCTCTACAAGAATTGCTTTTTTATACATGATGGGACTACAAGGTTCAGCTTGGCTACAAAATCACCAGGCACTATAAAACTGTCTAATAGTGGCACAGGGGGTATTATATGTGCATCTAAACAGTATAAAACAAACCATAAAGCTCAAATATAATTAAAACGTTTCATTTATTATCATTTTATCAATCATCCTTTAGCCTATTTCTCCTGGCATGTGATGTCATCCACTGTAGCTGCCCACACTATCAAGAGCTTTCTATATCCCTGTCAAACCCTGCCTGAGGTGGTGATTAATGCAACCCGGTCTGGATTAGTACTGCTATCCATGGAATGACAGCGGTGCCGGCTATATGATAATTGTTTTATGTTTGATATGCTGTGAATTGCTTCTTTATTTAAGAAATTTGATTTTATGCCACAATTATATTATGCCCTCTAGTATTCCTTTTGCATCTGCAGAACAGCCTGTTCTGTTTAAAAACAACAGATCTCTTGTCACGTTTTTGGGGTTGTGTTCGATATGTGCAAAGAGAGATCACACAAATACTTAAAAATATAACATTTATTATAAGTAATGACAGATACAGATAAAGATAAAGAAAATATCAAGAATACTTAACTAAAGGTGCTTGTTTCCCGCCATGGGTCCATTTCATGGCATAGGTGACCAGGACCATACACATGCCTCATGGCTGTTCTTGGTGAGACTGCTCGTATACCAGATTGGGCTGTGGTAATATAGAACTTGTGTAAACCACCCCCAGCCAACACCCTGTAAGCAACAATATGACCTTTACATTCCTGAGGAGAGGGGGCTAGCTTGACCATATAAGGCAGCCAACCGGAGTGTTTATAGATAATATCGGAGATTATAGGACCAATGGAACGTACTGAGTTAATTAACCGTAAACTTGACGGAATATACCAGTTCGATCGGGGGAGAGGAGTCC